>JAGDYQ010000088.1:61606-121595 GCA_021962125.1 Bulinus truncatus
CTTGAACGTTAAATGGACTAATGCACCCCCCCCCCCCACACACATTGTGGTATTCTTTATTATGTTTAATTTATGTGTCATTTTAAGTGGAACCAGTCTAATCCTCCACCCCCATCCCAACAAAGGCCTTGAATGACACCTCTCTCTCTTGTGGTGAAGTGATAGATTCGTGTGTGTGTGTGTGTGTGTGTGTTTTGCACGCTTGCTTGTGTGTGCGCGTGTTCTGCGAACGTTAGCAGATTAATGTCCCCGATAACACCCCCCCTCTTTATCTGTGAGGTCACTGGCCGCAGTGTGGGTCATTCACGTAGGTCACTGACCCAAAGTAGCCCCTGATTGCTCTCTATCGGCTGACTCATGCCCGCCCCTTCCCTCTTCCCCCCCCCCCCCACCACCACAGCACAACTGGACCATCTAGACCTAGGGTACGTTTGTGTACATTGTATTAACTGACCCATGTCATCGGTCAGCAGCGCTCGACCCCCCCCCCCCCCCCAACTTCAAGCTCGTAGGGTACACCTCCCCGGGTATTCCCCGGGCAGAGTAGGGAAATCCTTAATGTACATTTCATTGTGGGGTTCAAGGTAAACACAGTTAAAAGGTTCCGGCACCTGGTCGTTGCCTTCATTCCCTCGACATGAACTAAAACATACTTGAAGAGAGAAGAAGGGAAGTCGCCGATATGATCATTTTTAAAAAGCAAGCCTCTAAAGATTTGCCAATAAATGGTGCTTTTTTTTTTTGTAAAATGCGCAAAAAAAAGTTTTTACTTGATCGTGCATGTAGCACTTAGTCACTGTGGTAACAGTGTTGTGATTAGTAGAACGTGTAGCACTCAGTCTCTGTAGTAACAGTGTTGCGATTAGTCCACATCTCTGACCCACAGCACCTTCATGTCGTGGTCTTTGGTATCTTTAACATGGGTCCGAAATCTTTTTTTTTCCCCCCACGATTCTCTGTCCGTTATATGTTTTGGTATATCTCGACCTATATAATAATAAAAAAAACACCAAAAAAACGAGAAATATTGCAAGATACACAATTATGACTGTGATAACTTTGTTAAAAATTGAGTTCACACGCTTTTTAAACTTTGTTAAATATAATGAAAGATGGCTGTAGGTTGTTTTTATTGTTGTTTTAAGACGTGACTATAATTCGTTACGGCTGAATCCCACGCGCACGAGTGCGGAATAAAATTGTGATGTAATCGTGCATCCTGTTTTTTACCACGCACACACCGGGCACAATGTGTATGTATATATAAATAAATAAATAAATAAATATATATATATATACACGAGTACACTGTCCGTTCAGGACAGGCGTCCCTCACTGTCCGTGGTCACGGCTGCCATGCCGCGTCTTTAATTTTGCCGGACGTCGACTGTTCTAAAACAAAAACAAACATTTCGCAATAACTGTTCTGGTTTTATCCACCGAGCTGTCTGTCTGTCTGTCTGTCTGTCTGTCTATATACATTTATATATCTAAACGCCTATATATCACTCTAGGATAAAAAAAAAAGATAACGCCTGCAAGAAAATCGGTCATGTTTCCTCAGCTGATTATTTTCCCAGATAATTGCTAGCCATACATGGTTTTTTTACTTATTTATTTATTTTCTAAACCTCTAACTTGTCATCAATAAGCAGCCATTAATAGAATAAGAGAAAACAAAAATAACGGCGATAGAAATAAAAATTACAACAACGAAGATTTGGTTTCATGTTATCTGTCGTGAGTAGCTAGCTGCCTGGCAGTGTGTGTTGAGTCCGTGTCGTGTGTGTTGAGTCTGTGTCGTGTGTGTTGAGTCTGTGTCGTGTGTGCTGAGTGTGTATTATGTGTGTTGAGTCTGTGTCGTGTGTGTTGAGTCTGTATGATGTGCGTTGAGTCTTTTTTATGTGTGCTGAGTGTGTATTATGTGTGTTGAGTCTGTATGATGTGCGTTGAGTCTTTTTTATGTGTGCTGAGTGTGTATTATGTGTGTTGAGTCTGTGTCGTGTGTGTTGAGTCTGTGTCGTGTGTGTTCTCAGCATTGAAATAACCGCGTCACTGACGTATGCTATCATTTATTTTGTTGCCGGATTTATTCAGCTGTTGTGTTTCAATCGGTTGATACAAAAACAAACAAACAAACAAACAGAAAATAATGATCTTTTTTAGGAGGGGGGTTTTCTGGTGCTTTCTCCATGGCCAGTGATACGCCCCCCCCTCCCGTGCTGTCTCCATGCCCAGTGACATACCCCCTCCCCCTTTGCTTGCAGTGCAATAGGATGTGTAGAGCAATAGGGTGTGTAGAGCAATAGGGTGTGTAAAGAGGGCACTGTGACAACTTCCGATAGAGATTGACCGATGGTGAGTTATTGCACCTTGAGATATTGTTTCATCTTTAAGCCCGGGGGGGGGGATCACAAGATGGTTCTGTGCTGGTGGTGGTCGAGTGAAGCTTTAAAACTCGATCGCTTGACATCTAGAGAGTGGGTTCCAGCCTCTTTTACACCCCCCCGGGTCCATTCAGTGGCCTCTATTGTAATGTATGTGTGTGTGTGTGTGTTTCCGTATGTGGTGCCCTCTTGTTTTTAATCACTTCAAATGCACTCTACTACTAAACCTGCAGGGTCCTTTTTTTAAATACATTATGACCTGTAAATTATTCATTTTTCTCTTCTTCCCCCACCCCTCACTCCACGCAATGAGTCTCATCATTTTATGATAGCCCCCCCCCCCCCCCAACCACCTTATTCCTGTCATAACACAGATTGTCACTGCATGCCATCGACTGCCACTGAAGCATTACGTCGGCACACAGTAAGTGCATTTCGTAGTTAATAATTACGTCGTAAATGGGAGTGTGAGGATGGGTGGGTGGTTGGGTATGGTATTTTATTATAAAAAAAGTTGGAAGAAGAAACCTTGGCCAGGTTTTGACTAAAGTACGCGGCAAAAATAATTTTAATAATTTTTTTTTTCTTCTTAAAAGTTCGCTCGATCCTCTATGAATAAAATAATAATAGTGCTTATAATTACATATGCCAGGTTTTCTTCGTGATACATTTTAAATTATTAAATAAAAAACCATACAAATGAACAAGAATTTTCCGTCCAATCTCATCATTATCATTATTATCTGATTTTTTCCCCCATTCTTTCGTCTGTATGTATGCTATTTTAAGCACTATCCCCTCAAGACTTTTAATACAGCGCTCTTGTATGTTGTTGAATTGATTCTGAAGTATTCCACTGTAGAAACATTCAAACACACACACACACACAATCAAATAATACATTCAAACCCTCACAATCTACACAGTAGACATACATCCACAGAGTATACATTTCAGCAGTATGCAGTCCCATTTATGAAAATGGCACCCTCTGTCTTTATCGGACGTCTAGGCACCACATTGATGTCGATGGCACCCTGTTACTTTACGGGACGTCTAGGCAACACATTGATGCTAAATGTACCCTGTTGCTTTATCGAACGTCTAGGCACCACATTGATGCTATATGTACCTTGTTGCTTTATCGAACGTCTAGGCACCACATTCATGCTCTATGTACCCTGTTGGTCTATCGGACGTCTAGGCAACACATTGATGCTATATGTACCCTGTTGCTTTCTCGGACGTCTAGGCACCACATTGATGTCGATGGCACCCTGTTACTTTACGGGACGTCTAGGCAACACATTTATGCTATATGTACCCTGTTGTTTTATCGGACGTCTAGGCAACACATTGATGCTATATGTACCCTTTTGCTTTATCGAACGTCTAGGCACCACATTGATGCTATATGTACCCTGTTGGTCTATCGGACGTCTAGGCACCACATTGATGCTATATGTACCCTGTTGGTCTATCGGACGTCTAGGCACCACATTGATGCTATATGTACCCTGTTGGTCTATCGGACGTCTAGGCACCACATTGATGCTATATGTACCCTGTTGCTTTCTCGGACGTCTAGGCACCACATTGATGCTATATGTACCCTGTTGGTCTATCGAACGTCTAGGCACCTCATTGATGCTATATGTACCCTGTTGGTCTATCGGACGTCTAGGCACCACATTGATGCTATATGTACCCTGTTGTTTTATCGGACGTCTATGCTCCACATTGATGCCCTCTTGCTTTACGGGACGTCCCAATGAGCTCAGAGTCTCACGCGTAGTGGTTGTTTTTTTTCCCCCCACTTAGATAGTTGCGGACATCGTTTTATTTTTCTTGTAATTTTATGGGTTCGCCCGTGTGGCCTTGAACACGTGATCCATGCAGAGAAACTTACCAAAAGTCAACGTTTGAGTTTTTCGACAATTATTTACAATTTATGTCGTCTGAGGCCCCGAAAACTATTTATTTTTACTTCCTGAAGTCCACCAAGAAGCTAACAACCGCTGTTCTCAACCTGTATTGCGACTGTACCCCTGAAGTCCACCAAGAAGCTAACAACCGCTGTTCTCAACCTGTATTGCGACTGTACCCCTGAAGTCCACCAAGAAGCTAACAACCGCTGTTCTCAACCTGTATTGCGACTGTACCCCAAAGCGTGACGAGTCATGCGGCACACTGGCCGACCTTCTTCAAACACTTGGTCGTTTTTGTAACGAAAGTTATATGTCGCTGCGTTTGATAACCGCTGAGCTAAAAGGCTTGTCTCTCTGTCTCTCTCTCTGTCTCTCTCTCTGTCTCTCTCTCTCTGTCTCTCTCTGTCTCTCTCTCTGTCTCTCTCTCTTTCTCTCTCTCTTTCTCTCTGTCTCTCTCTGTCTGTCTGTCTCTCTCTCTCTCTCTCTCTCTCTCGTGCATCTAGTCATATTGCTTTATAAATCTCCTGGAGCTGATGTGGCCATGTATTATAATATCCTGGGGTTGAAATAGCCGTCACTGTTTTCATCATCCAGCCCTGCTCCGCCGCGATCTTTTGGTTATGACTGTTTGCTGTTTGCCTAGTCCTTAATCCTCTAAATATATATTTTTTTCCTTCTTCATATTATTTGGCTGTTTTTTGGTCTTTGTCTAGCTGGCGTGTATATTTTTTTAATTCTTCTTCTTATTTTCCTGCTTGTCATTTCATGTGATGCCCATGACGTGATGTTAATGCCACGCGTAATAAAACAAACACAACAACAACAACAAATGATATGCATACATACTTATTTATGTAGATAAACATCCGAAATCGAAGCTTTTAGAATGGGGAATATACGGCACAATATTTCTGACCAGACTTAAGCATTCTTTCTTTCCCATTCCCTCCATCCACCCCCAGACTGGTCAACACGAAACAATGCAAATCGAGTGTAGCATTTGATCTGAATGGGAGGCAACGTTCGCGGTGAATCCCGGGGGCCAGAGATTGTCTCCGGTGACAGAAATCAATACAAAAGTGTGGGCGAAGATCGGGGGGGTAGAAACGGTTCCATTGTGTTGGGAGCCCCGGTCAGTAATCAGCTTTGTTGGCCCGAGGCCCGCGGCGATGTCGAGTACATCTCGGCGTGGATAACAACTTGACAATGGCCACAGTGAGCTACCGTTTACAAATATGTAATAATCCTTTTAGATTCTTGAATTGACGTTTTGCTGGTATGTTTAAAAAAAAAATAGGAAACTCGTTTGAAGAAAGATTCGGAAAGATTTGTAATCACCTGTAGATAGAATGTAAATATTTTTCTTTCAGTACAAAGAACGTGTTTGTCCGATTGTTCAAAAGGAATACAGATAAAATTTATAGGTCGAATGTGTTGTCGATGTTGATTAGCAGAGACGTGACTTTGATTCACTCTGCGATCCATTGGGCGCTGGCAGACGGCGGTTTGTGAGCGCCGAACGCTGTTTTATTGCAGAACCGAAAAACTGACATGATGGGGGGCTCTTTAGTCATCACGGGCTCGGCGGGCTCAGACATGAGTACCAAGAGTTCACAGTTTTGTTAAAAGACTGACTAATGAGTCAAAACAGAGTCTGCGGGTGTCAAAACAAAGTCTGCGGGTATTCATGACAGACAGGTTTTTGAAGCAAAGCACGATCAAGTTAGCGATTGTTGAAACTTCCAACAATTTGATAAGTGTAAAAAAAAACAAAGTTGATATGTTTACCCGATTGATTTATATGTGTTTTTTTTCTGACCCATTATGTGTATGTTGAATTATCCTTCAACTGATGGGTCGTCATCAGTGCGTGAGGAAATGGCTTTCAGTCAAACAAAATTCTGAAACGCCCCTGCCACCATCACGAATACTAATTAGTCGCTTTTATTTTTAAAACTGAAAGAAAAAACAGCAATAACCAATAGTGTATCAAGTCGAAAAGACGATTTTATCACAAGTGTATTTAGCCCAGAGCAATAAAACATATGTCAACAACAGGGAAAAAAATCAATTTATCATAAAGAATATCAAATGTACATCCTTTTAAGGTTAAACCCAAGGATTTTATTTTTTAAAGGAATTTTTCTTTAAACGGAACGGATTTTTTTTTACCGCTTTAAACTCTGCTGTTCTAATGAAAACAATGCATATACACATAAATAAATAAATTAACAATTTCAAACTGTGATGTGATAAACACTTGATTAGCTCGTATCACACACGCGAAACTCCCAACGCGAGCCAGTGGAAACGGATAAATGATTTACAAGTCCCTGCACGTAGGGAGCGAAGATTAAAATTTTCGTTGATTGTCCTGTCCGTCATTCTTCTTTTTGTGTAGGTCTCAATGCGATTATACTTCGGCCAGATCTTCCCGGATAATCAGCTTATGACCAACAGGCGCTGTAGGCTGGACAGAATCGTTCCGAGGGAGATAAATAACGCTCTATTGTTCACGTCATTGGGGTTTTTGTGCGTATTTTTCACGTCATTTGATTCTATCACTGACACCATTTATTTGTGGCCCATCTGAAGGAAGGAAGTTTTTAAGAGAGAAATCTTCTTCATTAATAAAACCTGAATAGACCCCCCCCCCCAAATCTCTCATAGGATTCGTTGGAACCAAGTGTAACTTATTTTCGAGCATCCCGTGTTGGTTCTACATCTATAAAGGAGGCGTCAACCGATTCGGAGTTGGCACGCTAGTGAAACATTCGGTGATCGTATAGGAAACGGGAATGATTTTGGTAGCGCCCCATTTATCTCGTACTTTTAGCCCAACATATATTTATCTGCCCCTGTTCGTCTTATTTTACGTGTATGTTTTTATCACCATACCCCCCCCCCCTCTCTCTCTCTCTCAATCAACCACACAGTGAATTGAGTGTACGGCAGTGAAATATACCTAATGTGAACTGCATCCTGGTTCTGTTCTGTGAGGCGCATGAAGAAGTTGGTTGCATTTGGCTATGAATTTTACATGAACCCGGATGCGAATGAAACTGTTTAAAACGTGTCCAGCGTTAAAAACACATCCATACATTGAACAATGTAGACATCCATACATTGAACAATGTAGACATCCATACATTGAACAATGTAGACACAAACATGTATTAGGGATAAAATTTGATTTTTTAAAAAATATCTTTAACAAAATACTTTGGCTAAACCCATAGTTCCATGCATATTTCTACAATTTATTATTAGTTTTGCGTGCACGCCCCCCCCCCCCTAATTGGTTGGCACAGCCGCCTGGCCCCCATCCCAGGGACGTAAGGGGGACGGCCCTTTCAATTTTATTATTTGGAGAGCGCCGTCCTCAATATTTGGGGTGTCCTCTAGCAATGTAACCTTCTTCCGTTCAGGTATATTGAACTTTCCTGGTATTGTATGTATGATGTAGTCTAGATCGTTCTTTATATAAGTCATAGCGCGCCCCCCTCCCCTCACAACAACGGGCACGGTGGTGGCGGCTCTCATCCCCCCACTTTGTCGATTTCGATTTCCAGGTCTTTACATTTGGGCAGCTTTTCCCCAGCTGCTTGATGACCGAACTAACATCATTGGTATTGATCAATCAAGTCTTCCATCTATTTTGTGTTTTTTTTTATGACGATATCCGGCCTATTGGCATTGATTCCCCGACCCGTATGGATCGCCACGCCCCCCCCCCCCCCCCACAGATTTGTAACCTTTGCCATTCTCGACAACAGTTTGACTTTTATTACTATTATTATTATTATTTTGCTGTCAGTCGTTCTGTGAGTCCTCGCTAAGATGTATACCTGTATCTCCTTCCCACGACCGATGAAATACCATAAACCACATTAAGATGGATACCCTCAGTTCCTGGAGAACGGAACCCCCCAGACTTATATCAGTGATTATTAGACTAGCAACAACTCGGCCATTCATCTCTCTCTCTCTCTCTCTCTCTCTCCCTCTTATAGGCTTGTCATCTAAAGTACTCACTGCCGCACACCATGGCGACGCACCGACTTATGTTTTTTTTTCTTTCTTTAGCTCATGTCTCACTTTGCTTTTGTTGATTGATGTCAATGTTGATCTATCTTTGGTTCAACGTGACCTCAAACACGCCCCCCCCCCTCCCCAACTCCCAACCTTCCCATTGATTTTATCCATACAGTTTTTGCATATTAATGCCATGGTACAAAATGATTAAGGGTCTTCCTCTTAAAACAATCCACCCCCCCCCCCGGCAAGAGGCCCTTAAGGATAGTTATCCCCCCCCCCCCGCTTATAGTTTCATGCTACATGTTCTTGTCCTGTATTGTGAATCCGGATTAACGAGCTCAGGTGGGGGCTTACACACAATGGATTTATAGGTCAGTGCGGGATGTTGACCTTAATATGACCTACACACCATAATCTATGTCAGTATATGATATATAACACTTCATCTACTTCACGTTTGTGTTCACTAAGATAAAAATAGCTCTTTAGTAGCTAAATAGGTTTTATAAAAAACAATACCGGAAAAATTTTAATGTACCTGTAAAGTAATTTGAATTATTATTGTTTTGGTCTATTTCTGAATCGTTTTTTTTTTATCCTCGTTTGCCATGCACAGGCTATTTGGATGGTCTATTATTACAGTGTTCTCTGCGTTCAAATTTTTTTATTGCTCAATCGATTAGTTTAGCTTGTTAGTAGATACGGTAAACCCGTAGGCAAACTTTTTTGCCAGCGAGGAGGCAGAGAGTCTTGATCAACTAAGTCCGGGCGACGGCAGGATTAGGCTCAATGTGCACGGAAGTGCGTAGCCCCCCTCCGGCCACCCAGTGAACACACTATTTTGTTTTGTGTGTGTGTATGTGTGTGTGTGTGTGTGACGTCTCCACTCTGCAGACGTAAAAACATGCAGCCGCTGTCTCCGAAGAAATGCCAGCTGTATGGTTTTATTCTAACCCGGCAATTAAGGGGACATCTCCGTTTCATGTACAGTCGGACGCAGCACAGTGATCTCATCTTGTTTTTGTTTTTTCCACTTGTCCATGTTTGTGTACAGAGACGAAGAATTTTTTTTATTTTTTTGTTGTTGAAATAACTGAAATAATTCAGTGGTTCTCTATCTTTGTTTACACATCACCCGGTGATTCTGTCATTGTGCTATTTGAAATGTTAATAAAAAACAAAGTGAACATTTTGTGTTTTTGCCATGATTTTCTTTCCGTTTCTTAGTAGGCGTCCAATATCTTCCATGAAACTTGTTTCATCTCCCCCCCCCCCCTCCCTTAAATCACCGGAAGGCCGAGCGGCGTAGAGCGCGTTGACTGTCGGCCTGAGAGGCCCCGGTTTCGAATTATCGGTGAGTACCAATAGAATTTTACCCCGGTGAAATCCTGGTCCACCAAATCCACCCAGCTTTAAATGAGTACCTGAATTGAGTTTGGGGGGGGGGGAGTAAAGGCGGCTGGGCGTAGTGCTTACCACACAATCGCTTGAGAAATACCGCGGAGACAGTAATAGATTCTACACTTCACCTGCCCCGATGGCCTGTTTGGGCTCAGGGAAGGAACTTTTGACTTTTTAAAAATTAGTATACATCCGAGAGTCTGTTTTATTTAAATATGAATTCAGAGTTTCAAAAGCAACTGAAGGCACCTAACAAAATATCGTGTACTTATGAATTATAAAAACAAAATACTCTGGCTAGAAGTGTCGAACACTGATAAACTAATAAAGTGATTCGTGTTTGGTCTATAAAGAGTGATTCATGGTTGGTGTACAAAGAGTGATTCATGTTTGTCTACAATGAGTGATTCATGTTTGTCTACAATGAGTGATTCATGTTTGTCCACAAAGAGTGATTCATGTTTGTCCACAAAGAGTGATTCATGTTTGTCTACAAAGAGTGATTCATGTTTGTCCACAAAGAGTGATTCATGTTTGTCTACAAAGAGTGATTCATGTTTGTCCACAAAGAGTGATTCATGTTTGTCCACAAAGAGTGATTCATGTTTGTCCACAAAGAGTGATTCATGTTTGTCCACAAAGAGTGATTCATGTTTGTCTACAAAGAGTGATTCATGTTTGTCCACAAAGAGTGATTCATGTTTGTCTACAAAGAGTGATTCATGTTTGTCCACAAAGAGTGATTCATGTTTGTCCACAAAGAGTGATTCATGTTTGTCCACAAAGAGTGATTCATGTTTGTCTACAAAGATGTATTTCATAGTCATTAAATGGAAGGGGCGGGGGAGGCGGCCTCCACCCGATCTCCGCGACCCCGCCATCGTGTGATAACTTGACACAACATCTCCCCCCCTCACTGGCCAGCTCCTGAACTTGTCACTAAGCGCAGGCTCGATGAGGTCTGAAAATTTCTGGGAAGTGATTTCAGCCCGGCCGGCCAACAGGTGCCAATTATCTCTGGCCATCTCGTGTGTCAGGCAATTGTTATCTCTTACTTGACCAGCCCTCACCCCCCCGCCCCCACTCTCCCTTGGTCACATGATACCTTCGTCTCTCGTCTCGTGTCTGCCAGACCGCCGTATATATTATATACACATACACACCCACACATAATTTGGTTAGGCATATTACTATACTTGAACGATAGTCCGTTTTTTTTTTCTTTCTAAAATTAGATTATTAGTTTGTTTGAGACGTGATATTTAGCAATCTTTGTTGATCATTTTAACATATTTATTATTTTTATTTACAAAAAAAAAAGTTGCTTATCTCGCACACACAATTTAATCAATAGCTACATCAGTCGGTCAGTATAGTCTTTCACCTTTACGCCAATGTATCTAAATACACACTTGCTACTATAACATGCACCTCTATACACACGTGTATTTATAACATGCACCTCTATACACACGTGTAACTATAACATGTACCTCTATACACACGTGTAACTATAACATGCACCTCTATACACACGTGTAACTATAACATGCACCTCTATACACACGTGTAACTATAACATGCACCTCTATACACACGTGTAACTATAACATGCACCTCTATACACACGTGTAACTATAACATGTACCTCTATACACACGTGTAACTATAACATGCACCTCTATACACACATGTAGCTATAACATGTACCTCTATACACACGTGTATCTATATACCCATATGGGAATTAACTGGTCACCCCCTGATACACATATTCATCGTTTGTTTCATATTGCGTCGTTTATGTATAACACCGTGTTTTGTTGGCTGATATTTTGTGAGCATCCACATCTAAAAAGCGCTCATCATTGTCCCTCAACAATTTTTGTCATTAGGGTTGGAAGGGGGCTCTTTGGGGGGGGGGGACACTGTCGTGGGAAAAGTCTCTCTCTCTCTCTCTCTCTCTCTCTCTGTTCTTCTCCTCACTGAATTCAAGTTCCGTCGCTACATTATGCCACGCCCATTCCTTACGGCTGGCAATCCCACTCTTTGTAGTGCGGTCTCTCTACTGTTAAGGTTAAAACAAAAATTATAATTTTCTCTTAATTATATTGTCTTATCGTGTCTCATCTCTACCGGATGGACTTCAATTCTGAACAGAATGGACAAGTGTCACTGATATCTGGGCGTCGACTGTGGTGTGTCCGGGTGTTTAAGTTCCGGTACGATAGGGGGTGAAACATTACCCACTGTAAGTGAAACATACCGCTGTAGTGAAACAAAAACGTTTAAACGGCTGTTTTACAGCTTCCAGCCCCTCAGCCCCTTCGGTTACTTTTCGGTTTTTACACTGGCGGCTAGGGCAGGGCTGAAACCGGAAATTATTGGGCCCCCCTGAGAAATTCTGACAACCCGAGCCCGCCCCCCCCCCCCATTGAACCTCACACCCAACAAAGACTCAGAGCTTCGTTGCAGCAAAAAAACAAATAACAAAAAATAAATGTTGAAAGCGACGGGGCCCTCAAAGATTCTACTCAAGATATTAGCGCATCCATTACTGGACATGGGCCTAATCAGCAACACATTGGTTGAGCTCCGTTGTAATGTGTGTGCGCGCTCACACTCGGCGAGTTGTGTGGGTGCGCACCACTTATAGGAAACACTGGTGAGTTAAGTTTTCGATTTTTGATGGGCGTTACGTAAGCTTTCAACTGTTCCGATACGATTTCAACGATTCCGATACAATTCCGAATACGATTTCAACGATTCCGATACTATTTCAAATACGATTTCAACGATTCCGATACGATTCCAAATATGATTTTAAATACGATTTAATCGATTCCGATACGATTTCAAATACGATTTCAACGATTCCGATACGATTTTAAACGATCCCGATACGATTTCAAATACGATTTCAACGATTCCGATTCAATTCCCGATAGTTCAACGAATTCCCGATACCTAACCATTGAACTGACTATAAAGAAAGCTCGAGAAAGGGGTAGAAAATGTAAGGTTGTAAGGGGGAGGGGATTGGTAACTAGAGAATGGAATTCTCCAATGCCAGTGTATATCTTCCAAATCACTAGTTTTATTGCCATGGTGCAATAGGTAATTGTCCATATGGTGGTTAAGATGTCGATAAAGGCTTCTTTATGCGATAATGTTTTGTTTCTCAAAGGACATCATTGCATTGTCTTTAGTTTTTTAGAGCATTTTCGAAAAAAAAAATGCTCTATTGCCCCCGTTTTGTCTGTCCGTCTGTCTGTCTGTCCGTCATCACCCTAGATCTCAACAACCATAAGTCCTAGACCCATGATGTATATATCATTTTGTAGGTCTTGGCCTGCCAAGAAATGACTTTTGTCCGTTTCGCGATCTGACCTCTGAGGGCCGTAAAAGGGGGCTTATAAAGTACCGTTTTTACTATATAAGCTATATTAACAAAGGAGCGCCCTAGATCTCATCAACCATAAGTCCTAGACCCATGATGTATATATCATTTTGTAGGTCTTGGCCTGCCATGTGTACATCAAAAGTTCATTTCGCGATAGGACCTCTGAGGGCCGGGCTTCAGGGCTCCTAAGGGGCTTATATGTTATATATATGGCCACATTCTACACCTTGTACGTTCAATAAACCATTCATTTGGTGCGAAATACTGCAGCACGTAGTTTCACCAAGATTTATTAAGAAACTCATCAAATGAAATAATAAGCTTGTGTTCTGAGTTTAATTGAAAGTATCAGAGCTATGCAACAATTGACGGAGTTTTCGGACGATTAAATGACTACAATTTCGAATGTTTTCAATTATGAGTCCTATTTCAGTAACCACAAACCACTTGTAGTTAGATTTAAGAGAAAATAATTTTTTTTCAAATATAAAGAAACGTCTTTATAATATTTTTTTTACAGTTATATGCATTACACAATTGAATTTATAAACATTTCCAAAATTTACAAATATATACTGAAAGCTAACAAACGTACTGATACATAACACGAAAATGCGCTAACACGTCCTGTGTCCAGAATGGAACAGGCTTAATTGCCTGTTTTCCCCTAGCAGTAGAAATGGCCGTCTGTTGGTAAATATTACGACGTAGTGTATCGATTCTCAATTTCTGGATGGAAAGGTTTTAATTATCTCTACACAGCTCTCTCTCTCTCTCTCTCTCACTCTCTTTCTCTCTCTCTCTCTCTCTCTCTTCCCCCCCCCCCACCCCACCCTGCTAGTTTATATCAGCCGCCGCCCTTCTATCTCTTCTCGTTGTGTGTGTGTGTGTATATATGTGTGTGTATGTATGTGTGCAGATATTTACCAGTACCTGCTCAGTGGTTGGTCCATCGACCCAGCTGACTGATGATGTTACCACAAAGACAAGAACAAGCGACGGCAATTTATTATGCATCATTAGTGTGAGTGTGTATGTGTGTTTTGTGTGTGTGTAGTCTTCGCGCCCCCCGCCCCCCCCCCCGCTTGAAAGTAGTGCCGCTGCTTTGGCAACGTTAAAAAGACAAGTTGTTGATGTTTTATATTCAATGTTTCACCGAGTTGACTCAACCATTGGCCTTGTCACCATTCCCAACGGCAACACAAGATTCATTAGCTTCAATTCACTGCGCATTTATGTTTTCCCTCCATTTTTTTTTATTGTTATACGCTTTTGCTATTTTGTTGAGCTTTTTTTTTTTGGCATATATGGTGAACTTTTATTCTCACGATTTTTGTTTTTATTGTGGAAACAATGGCCACTTTCTAATCGGATTCACCCGCGGAAATAATAAACACATTAATAAATGATTGTCGGCTTTTACGAGGAATTGATTTAATTTCTCTCCTGAATTGCGCAAGAGAGAAACTCTATTAATCTAATAACAATACAAAGGAATTGATTTCACCAGTAGCATGCGTTAAACGTGCAGGGCACTCATACCTTGTGATGAAGCAGTTTGATTATAATTACACTATATGTTAGAAAGTTTTCTTCTGTTCAACGTACGATACCGGACCCTTTTACCCGGAAAAAAACAAAACAAACAAAAAAAAAACCGGTATTATCGATATTGAAGTTTTTCGAATACCAGTATTTCGGTATTTTTCAATGTATTAGATACTGACGCCTTCGTTGAGATTTGAGACTACGAGTAACGATTGAACGCCAACTATTACTATGTATGACAAGATCGAATTAGTCATTGGTTAACATGGCACAGTGAGTGTTTACGTTTTAAAAACGACACTTTCAGAATTAAAAAAAAACATCAACTTAGCGACAACAAGAAATAACCCATCAATTCATCCACTCACCAATGCCACGTTTTTTTACCCTACCAAACAGCCTCGTTGTGAGATGTAAGGACAGTGAAAATAGATAGATAGACATAGATAGATAGTCATATTGTTAGATAGATAGACAGATAGATTGAGTGATAGATTGATAGACAGATAATTAAGTAGACAAACGAATTGCACGGACAGTGAAAATAGGTCAGGACTGATGATTAATAGCAGCAGCGTGTAGAGTTAGGTGTTACGTAATTAGACAGGTGGGAAGACGAAGGCGGGATGAAAGGGACAGCGTTGGTCAGTTGTAGGGACGCGGAGATATACAGGTCACGACAGAAAGAGAGGGGGGGCAGTGTAGTTTTTGTTAAGTTTGAAGGAAGGAGTTAATTAGGAAGAAACGAAGAGATGAGTAGGAACAGTAGTATTGTATTGACGGAACGACAATTGATGTAGTAATTTATTGTGTAGAATTGATTTAATATTTGATGTTCACTCTTGGATATAAGTGCTTTAGATCATTCAATAAAGTGATTTTAATTAATAGAACGGAGTTTGTGAATTTGCATTAGTTGTGTGTAAAGAAAGAAAAGGAAAGAAAGTAATTAAATATAAAGAAGATAAAAGAACACCATCGCCATACCTGAAACCAACCATAGCCATCCCTGACATGATTTATCACCATGTTCTTATTTTGTGTGTGTGTGTGTTAAATTTTAATATGTAGGCAAATCGTAGTCATGTTATTTCGCGATTCGCATTTGGTTATTAGATATAATGAAACATTTGATGGGATGCCATCTAAATCTCGTACTGGAAACTTAAAATATTGTCAATTTGACACTTGGCGCTTTGTAGTCTGTATCGGCTAAACGCCCCTTCTGTATTCCTGAATAGTCGCCCCTTCTGTATTCCTGAATAGCCGCCCCCTTCTGTATTCCTCAATAGTCGCCCCTTCTGTATTCCTCAATAGTCGCCCCTTCTGTATTCCTCAATAGCCGCCCCTTCTGTATTCTTTGTACAACGATTCATTTCCTTGTCGTAATCAATAGAACCAACTTGACCCAGTTTAACAAAAAAACAGGTTAACAACAATAACAACAACAATAGCTAATGCCAATCACCCGGTGAACAATTTTATTTATTTTGGAAGTTTTTTTTTTGTTTGTTGTGTTTCACGACATTCTGTTTGTAGTGACCATAGAGTACGATGAACGCTGACCAAGAAGATGGACAAACAAAATCAGGGACATGCTATTCTCCAAATATAAACTCCTAATACCCAAGGATAGGATTTAAAAAAAAAACCAACCTAATCGTGTAGTGTTGACTAACGGCGTACTACTGTATTTAGAAAATGACTTTGCACGGCTTCCCGCCGAGCTCCAGCTTAATACAACTGTAATCTTTCAGCGTACGGTACGGTACATCTGATGGGAAATATCTCAAAGAGAACTCGTGTCTCCAATAATAGTATGCGTACAGTACATCTGATGGGAAATATCTCAAAGAGAACTCGTTTCTCCAATAATAGCATGCAGACCTTTTCGTTTCGGGTCTCGAATTAAAGGTAATGTGTACTTCAAGGCGGCGCAGAGAGTGGCAGATAGGAAGGGCGGGAAAACAAATCTAATTACCCCCCCTCTCCCCCCCCCACACACACACACTCTTGATACGAGTGATCACAGGCTTTTGCGCATATTTAGCTCCACGAAGTGCTCCGTGTAAGGTGAGGGAGGTTTGGGTGAGTTGGTCCAAAGTCAGTCCCCCCGCACCATAGTTTGATGGATGGTCCTCACACAGATGTCTCCACTTCCACGTTTTCTGGTTCATCCCCATCATTATTTTATAATGCTACATTTAGATTTATCGGACACTATACAACAAAAGTTTGGTTCATCCCCATCATTATTTTATAATGCTACATTTAGATTTATCGGACACTATACAACAAAAGTCTGGTTCATCCCCATCATTATTTTATAATGCTACATTTAGATTTATTGGACACTATACAACAAAAAAGAGAAAAAGAAAACACCAACAAAGTGTACATAAAATATTTTTTTTGTCTAACAGTGTATCTTATTTTTTTAATTAAAGGAAATAATAAGGTTTTTAATACTTTTCGTTTTATTTCTCGTACAATGACGTCGTTGCTTTGTAACGTGATATTTTATTTTATTTCTGTGTGTGTGTATTGTAAATAAGAATCTTTTCCCGATGTGTGTGTGTGTGTGTGTGTGTGCTTCTTTGAAAGTCTTCCATCGCTAGGGACATTTCCCATCAGTTCCATACAACACAGCTCACACACACACGTTGCCATTTTGACCAATATGGTGATGAACTGTTTTGTCTGTGACATCGCTAGTCTGGCCTGAATCGTGCAGGTCGCCGTGTCTGACGTCCCTGTTTTTATGATGCCCTCCTTTCACCCCCCCCCCCCCAACATAGCCGATAGTGCATCGGTATTTAACCATGACCTGAATTATCCATCGAACCAGGCACCCTCAGGTCGACGGTCAAGATCTTCATCACACCGACACGATCCATCCCACCTGCAGGTCACGGAATCGTGTCCCGCTCGACGCCAGTATTCCCCCTCCCTGCGACATCGCGGCCCCGGGGCTGTGGATAGACCCAGACCGTTGTCTCCACTGCAGCCCAGGCATAATGTAGGGCTCGAGAGAAAGGCGATATGGAAACTTTGACTTAATAATAATATCTCATCGATCTTATTGCAGTGAGTTACGTTAATCATATGCACTATGTAGCACCCTTGCGCCCCCCCAGGGCGCTCTACCCGCTATGACTACGCCCACGCTTTTTAAATAGTATATCTGATCTCTGCACGACCCACCCACCCACCCCATTAGCTCTATCGCGACAAACATGGCCATGTTGTTTACGTCTTCGCCGAATGATTTTTTTCTCCCCCCTTCTTCCCCCCTTCTTCTTTTATCGTTTTACACTTGAAACATCTGGTCTGATGTAAGACATTCGTCGATCGATATCAGTTTCTGGCCTGTCGAGAGACCCCCACCCACCCCCTTCTCCTCCTCCCTCCACTCCATGAGCTTGTAAGATATGAATGAGACCAGGTTTTTTCTATGTGTCCCATCGGGGACTCCAATATCTCTTCCTCTTTAGACTTCAGTTCTTGGACTTTGAAAACAACTTGCTCTAATACATTATAAAAAAAGATGTTGGAAGTGTTGCTTTGGCTGAGTTCAATTGATGTCAGACATGATTGGGCGTGGTGCACGGTTCTCGCTGCGTACACATGACGTCTCTTGCTGCGTACACATGACGGTTCTCGCTGCGTACACATGACGGATCTTGCTGCGTACACATGCCATTCTTGCAGCGTACACATGACGTCTATTGCTGCGTACACATGACGGTTCTTGCTGCGTACACATGACGGTTCTTGCTGCGTACACATGACGGCTATTGTACACATGACGGCTCTTGCTACGTACGCTTGATGGCTCTTGCTACGTACACAACACATAAAGGCTCTCGCTACGTACACAGGGTTACATGTTATTACGTCAACATATGTGTGTATGTGTGTGGGTTGTGTATGTATTATGCTGGCTCGCGAATGCTTTATATATATATATATATAATGGTAAGGAAGTGGTCAAGCGTGTTGATTGGTGGGGTGGGGGGGGGGGTTCTTACAACACAGTAGTGTGCAAACTAAAGGCGATTAGTGACAGTGGAAGTTTTGACACTGACTGAATAAACAGAGGAACGATAACTCACTTTGAATATGTTTTTGTTTATAACATTCACAGTTACATTTTACGATGACCAACTTGGAGAGAAGTGCGAATTGCATCTTGACTCCCCCTCCCCCGCCCAACCCCCCCTCCCTGTACGCCCTGTAGTTATTGCACTCATCGACCTGTGTTGCTATTTATTATCGAAACACCTCTGGTCAGTGTGGTGGCGTGGGACGGATGGCCGTGGTGTAGACACTCGACTGTCGACCTGAGAGTCGTGGGTTCGATCCTCGTGTGAGACCCAGGTGAAATTCGGTACAAAGTCACCCGACAGGTCCACCCAGCTTTAAATGGGTACCTGGCTTTAAGTTGGGGGAAATAAATGCGGCTTAGCGTTGTGCTAACCACACAATCCCTTCATATGCTGAGGTTATAGAAACAGGTGAATTCTACACTTCATCAGCCACGATGGCCCGTTTGGGCAAATGGAACTGTGGGCTGGCAGTACTATAGCCTATATACATTTTAAAAATGTGCGTTAGACATTTCTTAAACTGTCATATGTCTTTCAAATCGTTACTCCCCCACCCACCCCTTCCCCAGGACGTTTCTCTGCAACCGTTACCCCGCATCGTCTAATCTGTCATTGGTAACTTTGAGAACAAAAAAAATCAATCGCCTCCATCAACCCCCCCCCACCCGTTTTCCTCCGCCTTCCCTTTTTTTTTTGTCCAGCCAACTTGAGCCAACTCACCAGTCTTATTTCTGTTATTCTTCTTTTCGTTTGATAAAAAACCTGGCCAGTTGCTTGACGGGTTTTTTTTTCCCTATACTGTCGATACAAATTGTATTGATTACATTTTTTTTTTAAATATCTTTCTGGTTCAAACGTCCGACTTGTGTAATTCATCTGTTCGGACATCGTATTATTTAAAAAAAAATTTTTTTTTAAGTGAGCTTGAGAGTGATAGAATGATAAGAGACACATTCGTTTGTGATGGGAAGATAAGATATTTATACGTTTGTGATGGGAAGGTAAAGAGACATATACGTTTGTGATGGGAACATAATAGACACATACGTTTGTGATGGGAAGATAAGATATTTATACGTTTGTGATGGGAAGGTAAAGAGACATATACGTTTGTGATGGGAAGATAAAGAGACGTATACGTTTGTGATGGGAAGACGGTCAGCATTCTTATGTCTTGAAATAAATATATTTTTTTGTATACCTCCTTCGGTATGTCGCTCACTCAGTTATCTTAAAACAGCGGCTCTCAAATGTGTAGATCGTTGAAGTAGAGATTTCGTACAATTACATGGATCGTTTCTTTCTAGTATCCATTTTATTTTCCTTCTTACGTTACTCGTGGGTCGCGAAAACAGGAGGGGCATTTGAGTGGGTTTTGAAAACAGGAAGGCATTTGAGTGGGTTTTGAAAACAGGAGGGGCATTTGAGTGGGAAGGGAAAACAGGAAGGAAATTTGAGTGGATAACGAAAACAGGAAGGACATTTGAGTCGGTTGCGAATCACAGAAATTTGATTACCACTGTCTGAAAAGTTCCAGTGCCAAGTTTCTTGTTCTGTTAAAGAGGAAGGAGGAATATGACCGTCTGAAGGACGTGGCTTGGCATTATCGATTTCTGTCTGATTGGTCGAACGCTTATTTTGATCACGTTCTGTCCGGCAGCCGCACGGCCTCGTTTCACCCCCCCCCCCACCCCGCCCCATTTGTTGAAGAGTTCTCGGTGTCACATGATGTCTTCAGTGTTGTTGTACATCTTGGCCTTCCTCGTTAATGACTTCGATTCCAGTCGAAGGCACGAGTCTCGCATTGGTTCGGTTTGTGATTAGAGAGGGAGGGGGGAGATATGAAAGGAGGGGGGGGGAGGGGTAAAAGTGGAAACTTTATTTTGTTATTAAAAAAAACAAAAACTTTCATGGCCGTATATGTCTGGGAGAGGATTGCCATTTTTTCCCCATAAGAATTATCTAGACGGATCCCGATATAAAATATCTAAATTGGCAGCGATGGATTAGGTTCAATCATTCACAAGTGGTATTGGAACATACGAGGAGAAATTTGTTCCCTGAAGTAAGGCGCTCATTCAACCGTCCTGTTTTATTACTGGCCGTCCAGCGCGCCCTTGATAACTGTCTTCTCTAGCTTGTGTGTGTGTGTGTGTGTGTGTGTGTGTGTGTGTGTGAAGTCCCTGTAAGGATGAGATGAAATCTCTTAGATCCTGTAAACCACTATTGCGACGGTTTTTGCAATGCCCTTCTTTCACCCCCCCACCATAGCATTTAGTGCAATGACCATGGAGGCACCACGGGAGACATAGCGGGGACTTAAGCCATTGACCTGAAATATCCATTGGTCCACACCGGAAATCGAACCAGGTACCTTCAGGTTCACTGTCGAGCGCTTTACCACTCGACCATCCGTCCCCTGCCTCTAGCTTGTGGAACTCTGCATTCTGTTCACCCCCCCCCCCCTGTACAGGCCTTTCGACTCTGGCCCTTGCTGGTCACTTGGCAGCAACATTGTGTATACAACACTGTTGTAGCCTGCACGGTGCTTGACAAAAATCAAAAGACCATGTCTCCACCATCACCAGCTGTTGTCGTGTCGGTCCTGGCGTGGTGCCGAAGAGTTCCATTTTTTTTTACTTTACCTGCGTGTACATCTCCTGCGCTGTTCAAGCGGTTGTTGTTGCGTGCGGGGGTAGTGGCGGCTGCTGAGGCTGATGATAATACGAGGCAGGAGGTTGGAGGGGCGGTGGGGGGGTGAAGCGGTGGGGAGAGAATGAGAGACTAAAAACTATCGATCGATCTAATATTAATGATAGAGAGAGAGAGAGAGAGAGAGAGAGAGAGAGAGAGAGAGAGAGAGAGAGAGAGAGAGAGAGAGAGAGAGAGAGAGAGAGAGAGAGAGAGAGAGAGAGAGAGTTGTGGCTAGAGAACACCTGATCTTTGACCCGGAGCATTTTTCTCCCATCAGAAATGACTTGTGATTTGGGATAATTTCATCATCGCAAGGAGATAAAAGAAATTGAACTGGAAAGTGTTTCGTGTTTGTGAGGAGATATTTGGTACAGAAAATAAAATGAAAAAACAGTCAATGCTTGGCTGATTTGTTTACACAACAACTTTCATCAAGACTATTGGGATAGCTTATTCTTTTTTTCAAAGGAAATATTTTCACAGTGTGACATGAACTACAAGGTTTGTTAACTTGTGCTATGGTTTGCATGTGTGCATCGCGAGCAACTTAGGCTAATGAATCCAGGCCCGGATCATCTTGGTGCAGCACGACCTGCATTCTGTGGGGGTTTGGGGGGGGGTGGGTTCGAGTCCACAGTCGAATACATATCAGGTGCCTCCAGGGCCGTTGCGATATCGGCTATGGTGGGGCAGGGCCGTTTCA
The DNA here is from genome assembly GCA_021962125.1 of Bulinus truncatus. Classification (NCBI taxonomy): domain Eukaryota; kingdom Metazoa; phylum Mollusca; class Gastropoda; family Planorbidae; genus Bulinus; species Bulinus truncatus. Next base: position 83,818 of record JAGDYQ010000088.1, read on the forward strand.
AGCTCATCGTAGGCCCTAGGCACTTTCAAAGTCGTAGGCCCTCCCCGATTTCATTTTTTAATATTTTTCAATAATGCACCGGCACTTATTTTCCATTCTGGCTTTCGTAGGCCCTTGAAAAGTCCGTAGGCCCTAGGCACAGTGCCTACTGCGCCCGTATGATAAAGCGGCCCTGTGGTGGGGGGGTGTAAGAAGGGCGCTACTAAAACGTTCCCATGAGTGGCGTATAGGAACTGAGAGATAAACATCACACCCTTTACAGGGATTAGTAAAAAAAAAAAAATGAATCCAGCTGTTCCACGTATTTTATTTGAATCTGTGTTTTGTATATTTAATTCAGCTTTGAAATGTGTTTAGTTTCGAACATAAAAAGCGTTTGTTGAAATTATTATAACCCACCCGTCGTGTGATGAAGTCTTAACTGTTTGAAATGAGTCAATTGCCCCTCTGATCTTTAAGTCTTACAGGGCCGTGTGTGTGTGTGTGTGTGTGTGTACCTGTAAGACTGGGGGGGGGGCATGTTTTGTAGCCTTGTGAACAGGCTCCCGTTTGAACCCCATCAGCTGAGCGTCACTGCGGCTGTGCGTCACTGCGGCTGTGCATCACTGCGGCTGTGCGTCACTGCGGCTGTGCGTCACTGCGGCTGTGCGGCTGTTCTAAACGTGAGCCGTTAAAAATAAATAAAAGTTTTACCGTTTAGATTCGACCGTTTTTTTTTGGAGACCCTGAAAATAAAATTAATTTATTTTCAAGCACCGAGTTATTATGAAAATAATGTCCATAGAAGTTTTAAAGTTTACGGTCAGAAGTGCAAAAGGCTAATTGGTTCCGTTGGGAGCAATGGTAGTAAGTTTTTGTTTACCATTTCCGTGATCGTCAGTTAGCATTTGTACAATGTACATGTACGGTTGTTTTTTTTTTTTTATTTTGGTCTAAAAAGCGTGTCATTTCCGTATCCCAGTTTAGAAACACGTCATTTTCCTGTCCCAGGTGAGATGCGTGGCGCAAGTGTTATGTTTGGCATTGAAATGTAGACCCCCCCCCCCCACCCACCCAGTGTGTGAATGACCCATTTTGAACTGCTAGAACTGTGTCAACACTTAGTTGTGTTTGATTTTGTTTCGTCTTGCAGTTGGATTCAAACTTCTTCCTGCACCTTTTGATTACTTGGCTTGCATTGTGTATGTGTGTGTATGTGTGTGTATGTGTGTGTGTGTGTGTGCTGGATATTAGATCTGTTGTTTTACTTGGTGCCCAATAACTGCTAGTCAACACGTCGTTTGATTTCTGCTAGATATCACATCATTTCACGTATATTTTCTGCTAGATATCACATCATTTCACGTATATTTTCTGCTAGATATCACATCATTTGACGTATATTTTCTGCCAGATATTACATCATTTCACGTACATTTTCTGCAAGATATCAGATCATTTGACGTATATTTTCTGCCAGATATTACATCTTTTCACGTACATTTTCTGCTAGATATCACATCATTTCACGTAGATTTCCTGCCAGATATTACATCATTTCACGTACATTTTTTGCACTTGGCTAACAATTCCTGCTTCACATTTTACCAAATTAATGTTCGCGCGAGAAAACTGTTACCCCTCCCCCCCCCCCCCCAAACTTTTTTTTTTAAATCACTCGCTGTTAAATTGTTAAGATCAGCATTAAAAGCGCAGGATCTGATGTATGAATTGAAATAGAATTAACAGATTGTTTGTTTTTCAAACATTGCACTAACGGTGTCCCATTGAGAGATGTTGATCGACATGAAGTTGGAGATTTAGGACACGGCTCGGTTTAGAATAAATGGACCACAGACTTGATTATATTATGACATGGGCGGGAGGAAGTTGAAAGTCTATGACATGGGCGGGAGGAAGTTGAAAGTCTATGACATGGGCGGGAGGAAGTTGAAAGTCTATGACATGGGCGGGAGGAAGTTGAAAGTCTATGACATGGGCGAGAGGAAGTTGAAAGTCTATGACATGGGCGAGAGGAAGTTGAAAGTCTATGACATGGGTGGGAGGAAGTTGAAAGTCTATGACATGGGCGGGAGGAAGTTGAAAGTCTATGACATGGGCGGGAGGAAGTTGAAAGTCTATGACATGGGCGGGAGGAAGTTGAAAGTCTATGACATGGGTGGGAGGAAGTTGAAAGTCTATGACATGGGCGGGAGGAAGTTGAAAGTCTATGACATGGGTTGGAGGAAGTTGAAAGTCTATGACATGGGTGGGAGGAAGTTGAAAGTCTATGACATGGGTGGGAGGAAGTTGAAAGTCTATGACATGGGCGGGAGGAAGTTGAAAGTCTGTGACATGGGTGGGAGGAAGTTGAAAGTCTATGACATGGGCGGGAGGAAGTTGAAAGTAAAGTAGTGCAAGGTTTCTTAGTTAATTTAAAAACAACAATGACAATTGTATTCATTGGACTTGGAATAAATTTCACAGCAAATTTGATTGAAATAATAGAATGAAAAAATTAGAACACTGTTACCTTCATGATTACAGAAAATGACCAACGCAGTCATTATTAAACGGTCTTCATGATTACAGAAAATGACCAACGCAGTCATTATTAAACGGTCTTCGTGATTACAGAAAATGACCAACGCAGTCATTATTAAACGGTCTTCGTGATTACAGAAAATGACCAACGCAGTCATTATTAAACCCTAATAAACAGCTGTTCGAACCCCCCCCCCTTTTTTTTTCTTCTCCAAAATTAATTTTTCATTCTCATTTAACTTGTGCCATTGATGTAATGATCTGTGCTTGTGTTTGCCTCTTCCCTGATGGTGTTTAGACTCATGCTGCAGTCCTGTCCAACTCCCCCCCTCTCCCGCACACGCTCCTGTCAATAAACTACTCAGATGACCTCACAGCAGCACGGACTCTGCTAGGTGTCCAGAGATGTGATGACCCGAGCGGTCAAGACGGGTGGGTTCCACATCTTTTTTTCTAGGTCATGTCTTGAAAACCCCCGAGCAGTTCTCCTCCCCCCCCCCCTTTCCCACGATTGCTGTGCTCATTTCTTTGGCTTTGCTAACGCTCACTTAGAGAGTGAGAGCAGATAGATGAACTTAACAGAGAGGAAGGGAAGATTTAGTGTTGCCAGTTTGGGCGGTGTATTTTTTTTTGGGGCATCAGCGGGAGTTCAGCTCACTGGCGGGTTATCGTAGGCTTCAGCCTTTTCATAACACGTAAATACGAAATATATAATGATTTATAACACGTAATTACGAAATATATAATGATTTATAACACGTAAATACGAAATATATAATGGTTTATAACACGCAATTACGAAATATATAATGATTTATAACACGTAAATACGAAATATATCATGATTTATAACACGTAAATACGAAATATATAAGATTTATAACACGTAAATACGAAATATTTAATGATCATAACACGTAATTATGAAATATATCATGATTTATAACACGTAAATACGAAATATATAATGATTTATAACACGTAAATACGAAATATATAAGATTTATAACACGTAAATACGAAATATATAATGATTTATAACACTAAATACGAAATATAACATGATTTACAACATGTAAATACGAAATATATAATGATTTATAACACGTAAATACGAAATATATAATGATTTACAACACGTAAATACGAAATATATCATGATTTATAACACCTAAATACAAAAAAAATATACAATTAGTAGTTCATTTTGACATTCCTTTTAATTAAAAAAAGCAGTTTGCGTTGTTTTTCATTTTTTTTTGCCGGTTTTCTTATTGACTTTTGACGGTGTTCAGTAAAAACATCTGGCAACACTGATAGAGAAAGGGGCCCCGTGGGTGGGGTGGGGGAAGGGGAGGAGATGGAGTGTGAAGGAGATTAAAAAAAAAAAGAGAAAGTTTTAAAGCTAGAGAGGCACAAACAGCCTCCCAAGATTCTGTAAACAAGCGCTGATTTTTTTTTTCTCTTGGAGCTGATGAGTTACCAATCAATAAAATACGAAGGCAAGTGTTCTGATGTAAAAGTGCAAAGGATCAGATTTGGATTTTTACTTTTTGTTTTTTGTTTAGAAAAATGTCTGATACATTCGGTTTAACATTACGTTATCTATTACATGGGGACACATTTCTTCATGGTGCATTCGGTTTAACATTACGTTGTCTATTACATGGGGACACATTCTTCATGGTGCATTCGGTTTAATATTACGTTGTCTATTACATGGAGACACATTCTTCATGGTGCATTCGGTTTAACATTACGTTGTCTATTACATGGGGACACATTCTTCATGGTGCATTCGGTTTAACATTACGTTACATGGGGACACATTTCTTCGGTTTATTATTTTCTTACAAGAACGGAACTGAAATTGACTTCAATTGCATACAATTATATGATCTATCCGGCACGTAATGACAGTGGCTGTCATTTTATTATTTTCTTTTTTTTTCCTCTTGTGAAGGTTCTGTTGACATTTATCAGTTCTTGGGCAGACTCATTGATTTACTCTTCAAGTGATATTTTATTGTTTACACTCTATCTATCTATCTATCTATCTATCTATCTATCTATCTATCTATCTATCTATCTATCTATCTATCTATCTATCTATCTATCTATCTATCTATCTATCTATCTATCTATCTATCTATCTATCTATCTATCTATCTATCTATCTATCTATCTATCTATCTATCTATCTATCTATCTATCTATCTATCTATCTATCTATCTATCTATCTATCTATCTATCTATCTATCTATCTATCTATCTATCTATCTATCTATCTATCTATCTATCTATCTATCTATCTATCTATCTATCTATCTATCTATCTATCTATCTATCTATCTATCTATCTATCTATCTATCTATCTATCTATCTATCTATCTATCTATCTATCTATCTATCTATCTATCTATCTATCTATCTATCTATCTATCTATCTATCTATCTATCTATCTATCTATCTATCTATCTATCTATCTATCTATCTATCTATCTATCTATCTATCTATCTATCTATCTATCTATCTATCTATCTATCCATCTATCTATCCATCTATCTGTCTGTCTGTCTGTCTGTCTGTCTGTCTGTCCATCTATATCTATATCAATATGTCTGTCTGTCTGTGTCTATCTCTCAGTCAGTCGTTCGGTCTGGCTGGCTGATTGTGCTGTACTGTTATCTCATTTCCTTATATGTGATTTCAGTTTAACGATGAAATAAATGCTCTGCGCTTATGTCGGGCCTGCCACATCACGTGACTAAACGCCTGGATGACTCTGTGTTACCTCGACACGGTGATGCCAACCGATTTTTATAGAACGTAAAAAAAAAAAACAACAACAAAACACACGCAATCTAAAAATAGGTGCACATTTTATTTTGCTCTTTTACTAATCTAGCAGGTTCTAGGCTTTTTGTTTTTCGTTAAAAATAATATTTAACTTCCACTGAGCTTGAATTGCGACCCCCCCATCCCTCCTTCCTCTCCCATTTCTTTTTTCCTGGTCTTCTGGACTAATTCCAGCTTGACATCTTCATCCAATAAATTTTAAAGAGATCGGAGCCTCCTGGGTCATGTTGACATTTCAACGTTTCCGGATATCATGAACTAATTGCTGTTCAATTGGTTGTTTTCTGGTCTCCGCCATGATGGTCACATGGGTGGGTGGTACGTGTGTGTGTGTGTATGTGTGTGTGTGTGAGACCGCTATCGATCTGCTTCGTTAAACTGTTGTGCGAGGCATGGCTGCCAATCTGGAGTTGTTTTTTTTTTTGGAAAGAAATCTAGATGTAGAAAAAATTATATGAAATACATGTAATAGAACTGGATCGTTTTATTTTGTCATTTAGATGTAGATATTTGTGATTATTTGCTAGCTATTTAGTATACTCTAGATATTTTTTCACACATTTTATGGATTCTTCAAGATAATAGTTGGCAGCTCTGGTTAGTCTGTGTGGATAGCCTTAGCATTGGCATGCGTGGAGGGGGGTGGTGGGGAGAAGTGGGAGGACTTGAGGGTGTCTTGGAGGGTGAAGTTTTTAATTTTTTTTAAAATCTTGTGCTCGTAAACATGATGGGTTTTTTGGTTCATTGTAAAAATAGTCTTTTTGATTGATGTTTAGCAAAATTGTAATAACAAATTATGGCGACATGAAGATGAAAACAAGACTATATATACATCTGTGGCATTAATTAAATTGATTTACAGGTTGAAATAAAGGCTGTTGTTGTTTATTTTTTGACATGTTTACCGAAGATCAAAGTTGCTTTTTTTTCTTCGTCTAAAACCTAACAGCTTGGTTTATTTTAGTTTGTTCCAACGGCATTTAGTTTTTATAAAGATATAATGGATGGAAGTGATAGAACTATGCCAGCACCAATAGGCCATATTAGAAGGGCCTGACAAAAAGCCTAAATTAGAACGGCCGGACAAAGAGCCTAAATTAGAACGGCCGGACAAAGAGCCTAAATTAGAACGGCCGGACAAAGAGCCTATATTAGAAGGGCCGGTCAAAGAGCCTATATTAGAAGGGCCGGACAAAGAGCCTATATTAGAAGGGCCGGTCAAAGAGCCTATATTAGAAGGGCCGGACAAAGAGCCTATATTAGAAGGGCCGGACAAAGAGCCTATATTAGAAGGGCCGGTCAAAGAGCCTATGTTAGACGGGCCGGACAAAGAGCCTATATTAGACGGGCCGGACAAAGAGCCTATATTAGACGGGCCGGACAAAGAGCCTATATTAGAAGGGCCGGACAAAGAGCCTAAATTAGAAGGGCCGGACAAAGAGCCTAAATTAGAAGGGCCGGACAAAGAGCCTAAATTAGAAGGGCCGGACAAAGAGCCTATATTAGACGGGCCGGACAAAGAGCCTATATTAGACGGGCCGGACAAAGAGCCTATATTAGACGGGCCGGACAAAGAGCCTATATTAGAAGGGCCGGACAAAGAGCCTATATTAGAAGGGCCGGACAAAGAGCCTAAATTAGAAGGGCCGGACAAAGAGCCTAAATTAGAAGGGCCGGACAAAGAGTCTAAATTAGAAGGGCCGGACAAAGAGCCTATATTAGACGGGCCGGACAAAGAGCCTATATTAGAAGGGCCGGACAAATAGCCTATATTAGAAGGGCCGGACAAAGGGCCTATATTAGACGGGCCGGACAAAGAGCCTAAATTAGAAGGGCCGGTCAAAGAGCCTATGTTAGACGGGCCGGACAAAGAGCCTATATTAGACGGGCCACACAAAGAGCCTATATTAGAAGGGCCGGTCAAAGAGCCTATATTAGAAGGGCCGGACAAAGAGCCTATATTAGACGGGCCGGACAAAGAGCCTAAATTAGAAGGGCCGGACAAAGAGCCTAAATTAGAAGGGCCGGACAAAGAGCCTAAATTAGAAGGGCCGGACAAAGAGCCTATATTAGAAGGGCCGGACAAAGAGCCTATATTAGACGGGCCGGACAAAGAGCCTATATTAGAAGGGCCGGTCAAAGAGCCTATGTTAGACGGGCCGTACAAAGAGCCTATATTAGACGGGCTGAACAAAGAGCCTAGATTAGAAGGGCCGGTCAAAGAGCCTATATTAGAAGGGCCGGACAAAGAGCCTATATTAGACGGGCCGGACAAAGAGCCTATATTAGAAGGGCCGGTCAAAGAGTCTAAATTAGAAGGGCCGGACAAAGAGCCTATATTAGACGGGCCGGACAAAGAGCCTATATTAGAAGGGCCGGACAAAGAGCCTATATTAGAAGGGCCGGACAAAGAGCCTATATTAGACGGGCCGGACAAAGAGCCTATATTAGAAGGGCCGGTCAAAGAGCCTATGTTAGACGGGCCGGACAAAGAGCCTATATTAGACGGGCCGGACAAAGAGCCTATATTAGACGGGCCGGACAAAGAGCCTATATTAGAAGGGCCGGACAAAGAGCCTATATTAGAAGGGCCGGACAAAGAGCCTATATTAGACGGGCCGGACAAAGAGCCTAAATTAGAAGGGCCGGACAAAGAGCCTAAATTAGACGGGCCGGACAAAGAGCCTAAATTAGAAGGGCCGGACAAAGAGCCTATATTAGAAGGGCCGGACAAAGAGCCTATATTAGACGGGCCGGACAAAGAGCCTATGTTAGACGGGCCGGACAAAGAGCCTATGTTAGAAGGGCCGGACAAAGAGCCTATATTAGAAGGGCCGGACAAAGAGCCTATATTAGAAGGGCCGGACAAAGAGCCTAAATTAGAAGGGCCGGACAAAGAGCCTAAATTAGAAGGGCCGGACAAAGAGCCTAAATTAGAAGGGCCGGACAAAGAGCCTATATTAGAAGGGCCGGACAAAGAGCCTATATTAGACGGGCCGGACAAAGAGCCTATGTTAGACGGGCCGGTCAAAGAGCCTATGTTAGACGGGCCGGACAAAGAGCCTATATTAGACGGGCTGAACAAAGAGCCTAGATTAGAAGGGCCGGTCAAAGAGCCTAAATTAGAAGGGCCGGACAAAGAGCCTATATTAGACGGGCCGGACAAAGAGCCTATATTAGAAGGGCCGGACAAAGAGTCTAAATTAGAAGGGCCGGACAAAGAGCCTATATTAGACGGGCCGGACAAAGAGCCTATATTAGAAGGGCCGGACAAAGAGCCTATATTAGACGGGCCGGACAAAGAGCCTATATTAGACGGGCTGGACAAAGAGCCTATATTAGAAGGGCCGGTCAAAGAGCCTATGTTAGACGGGCCGGACCAAGAGCCTATATTAGACGGGCCGGACAAAGAGCCTATATTAGAAGGGCCGGTCAAAGAGCCTATATTAGAAGGGCCGGACAAAGAGCCTATATTAGAAGGGCCGGACAAAGAGCCTATATTAGACGGGCCGGACAAAGAGCCTAAATTAGAAGGGCCGGACAAAGAGCCTAAATTAGAAGGGCCGGACAAAGAGCCTAAATTAGAAGGGCCGGACAAAGAGCCTATATTAGAAGGGCCGGTCAAAGAGCCTATATTAGACGGGCCGGACAAAGAGCCTATATTAGACGGGCCGGACAAAGAGCCTATATTAGAAGGGCCGGTCAAAGAGCCTATGTTAGACGGGCCGGACAAAGAGCCTATATTAGACGGGCTGGACAAAGAGCCTATATTAGAAGGGCCGGTCAAAGAGCCTATATTAGAAGGGCCGGACAAAGAGCCTATATTAGAAGGGCCGGTCAAAGAGCCTATATTAGACGGGCCGGACAAAGAGCCTATATTAGAAGGGCCGGACAAAGAGCCTATATTAGACGTTCCGGACAAAAAGCCTATATTAGAAGGGCCGGACAAAGAGCCTATATTAGAAGGGCCGGACAAAGAGCCTATATTAGACGGGCCGGACAAAGAGCCTGTATTAGACGGGCCGGACAAAGAGCCTACATTAGACGGGCCGGACAAAGAGCCTATATTAGAAGGGCCGGTCAAAGAGCCTATATTAGAAGGGCCGGTCAAAGAGCCTATGTTAGACGGGCCGGACAAAGAGCCTATATTAGACGGGCTGGACAAAGAGCCTATATTAGAAGGGCCGGTCAAAGAGCCTATATTAGAAGGGCCGGACAAAGAGCCTATATTAGAAGGGCCGGTCAAAGAGCCTATATTAGACGGGCCGGACAAAGAGCCTATATTAGAAGGGCCGGACAAAGAGTCTATATTAGACGTTCCGGACAAAAAGCCTATATTAGAAGGGCCGGACAAAGAGCCTATATTAGAAGGGCCGGTCAAAGAGCCTATATTAGACGGGCCGGACAAAGAACCTATATTAGACGGGCCGGACAAAGAGCCTATATTAGACGGGCCGGACAAAGAGCCTAAATTGCCAAGAACGGATGGATGTAGTATTTATACGAAATAATATAATGCGCGCGGGGGATCAAACAGCCCCAGTGCCATGCATGGCCCGAGGCACACAGTTTCCCCACCTTGCACCACACTTTACACATCATGTACGGCTTCTTGGGGCTGCTGCTATTTTCTTTCTTTACCCCATTCCAAGTGGATGTGTCAATTCGTCCCGACATCAATTGTCCAGTTTCCTGTTTTTTTATTGGGGGGTTACTGACAGTGACCGACGGTTGTCCACTCAACCGGGGCCCCCTCCCCCCACCCACCCCAAACGTTTCCCGGTGAGTGACCCGGCCAGTGTCACCAAGCGCCGCCCCCCCCCCCCCCGATGAACGTGACAAGTGAATGGCAGGCTGCCCCTGGGTCTCTTCTTCTGTGGCATCCCGGGGTGGTGGGGTGGGGGGGGGGGTGGACGAACGCCGTGCATAAACTTGAGTGCTGATCGATTTAAAGGGAGGTCGGAGTGTGTGGTGGGGGTGGTGGGGTGGCGTGGGTAGAGAAAGCTGAACTGCTTGACATACTGAGAACTGTTATTGTTTATTGTTTAGTAAAGTCACGTGTTCTGTAGCCGTGGGTTTTTTTTTCTATGAGAAAAACAAACAAAACAACAATTTAAAATAAAACGATTTTTTTTTTAGGATCAACAAATGAAACACAAATCTGTCGAGTTGAGTCCGTCCCATCATATGCCGTGTTTATTTTGTAGCATATCGTCTTGTGAAGGAATCCGAATTGTTTTATTCATTGAAAGAGTGTGCATTAGGGTTAGTACTTTTTTCATTTTTTTTTAGAATCTTATTTTACATGGCATTTTTTAATGAACAATTGTGAACAAAATATAAAAATAATATTCATTTATTTTTCACTCAAAAAAACCTTCCCCACCAACGCCATCTTGTGTTTACATATAAGAAGCGTTTTTCAATAAAATTACTTCTTTGATGGATTGTGCAATAACAATTATTTAATTACATTAATTACATCCAGGAACTTTATAGGGTATTTTTTACCTCCATGTCTGAAACAAAATAAATAAAAAAAAGTTTATTTTAAATTTAAAATGTACTGTTTTAATGTATTATGCGTCTACTGCAACTTTACCAAAAATGGTCAAATCTTGGTAATTGTCACGAAAGGTCTGCTTGGAATTTGGAAAGTCTGCTTGGTTGATTTGGGAATGTAGTATTCTTCTATTTCAATTTTATTCAACTGTAATTGTCTGCTTGAAATTAATTTTGTAGGAAAGCAAATTTGTCATCAAATAAAGCTTGTAAAGTATTAAAAATATTAAGCGAACACTCTACCAATATTGAAGCTCCTTCGCAGTCAGTAGTGTGTAAGGCAACCCATAAAGAAGCAGAATTGTTGAAGTTGCAGTTTAAAAACAGCTTACAAAATTTTGAATGGTGCATACATTTTGACAGAAAAAGAATAGAAGGAGAAAAACAAGTTGTTTTACTGAAAAACGTTGAAAAAGAAATTTAATTAGCCATATTGTCTCTGACAAATGGAAAAGCAGAGAAAATATTTACAGCTAATAGGGATGTTCTAGCTAAATATGTACTCTGTACATGTATTCGAGTAATTATTTGCGATACAAGGAATACAAAATCTGGCAGCAAAATTTGTGTGGTACGATGCCAGCTTCATTTTTTAGGCCTAGTACTCAAGCATGCTATGAATTCTGTTTTCGGCAGGGAAACGTCTAATCCAAACATTTCATATCCATTTGTTGCTGAAATTAGCGCAAATTACGAGTCACATAAAGAGTCACTTGATTCTCAAGATAGTAGTTCAGAAAATCATGTGAGAAAACAAAGGATGGAAAGACGACATGAAATTCTAACATCATTTGACGCAAATATTTCACTATTACGAATGAAATAAAACCTTTAAGTAATGCTCGTTGGAATTCAAAAGCAATACTAGCACTTCTGGCATTCCGGAAAATAGAAACGAGAAATTTTAACTTGTGTGTACTTTCATAGCGAGGACATGCATGGTCTGAAGTATGGTTTTCAGATCAAAGGGACTGGAAAATAGGAAAAGAGATTTTAGCACCTGCTTTGCATATATACACTGAAGCAGAAAGATGCTTCTTGAGGCACTGGGTCTGTGAAGATTAGCAATACCTGGTATAGAATGAAGTAACTGCTATGCAGAAAGAGCTATACAAATAATGCAAGAAATTGTTCCACGTTGTGAGACTTCAAAGACACTATTAACTGTTTTATTCTCACGAATGATGAAGCATAAAACTTAATTTATGTTTCCTATGCTGTCCTTTATTATCATTTCATATTTTGGGCATCTCTATACTCATGCTTACATGCATTGCACTTGTTGTTCTTATGTAACTCACCATTACAGTGTTGTGTTATATATATTAATATATAATATTCGTTTTATGGTTTGGTGGGGAAGGTTTTTCAAATATTTTTAGAAAAGGTTATTTGTGTCATAATACACTCATTAAAAGTCACCTTTTCTTGCCATGTAAATATCAGGTTACAAAAAAGTCATAACCCTAGTGTGCATTTTAAAATTGAAGTGTCTCTCGACCCCTCCACTTTTATTATACTGCGGCACTGACCTGTATCATTAGGTGTGTACAATATCTGAGTTAATTTGGTTTTGGTTAAGCGTTTAAAGTGCATAGAATTCGATTACTACTACACGGGGGGGGGGGGGGGTTAAGGGGAGGCAATGTACTTTTGTTAACTAATTATGTTTTCTGAACTTAAGAATATCATTGAATCTGTTTTTTTGTTTTTTTTCTGAAAGATAAGATCACCAGATTTTGTTGTTGTTGTGTAAAAACCCAATCAAGTACACACGTCTGTATCATCAGATCTGAGAGAGTAAAAAGTTTTCTCTTAAAATAGCTTATTATTATTATTTTTTTCTAATTGCTTTATAGTTTTGAATGCTTCGATTTTTGTTGGGTCGTCAAATTTCATTAGATTCTTGGTTAAATCCACCAACTTTAATCTTTCTCTCTCTCTCTCTCTCCCTCTCTCTCTCTCTCTCTCTGTGTGTCTGTGTTGCCGTTCATCGATTTTCTTGTAACGATTTTCTCATTTCGGACACCGGGATGCTCATTTATTGATCGAGTGTCCCTGACCTTGGTCACGTGACTACAGTTGATGCACAGCACCGCGAGGGAATTCAGGCTTGACTTGTGTGTGTCGAGTGGAAACGCGGTGTGTTACGTTACCGTGAAATCTGTGTGTGTTACGTTACTGTGAAATCTGTGTGTGTGTGTTCTCGAATGTTTTGAGTATCATTATGTTACTTTATTGACTATGTAATGATTTATGTATTTAAAATGTGCATGGTCAATGCATACTTTGGAAATGGGGGGGGGGGTTACTTGGGAAGGAGATGCTCAGTTTGACTTTGACTTTTAATTATACATTTTCAAATAACACATCGTCACGTTACCACATTACACATAGTCAAGTTACCACATAACACATCGTCAAGTTACCACATTACACATAGTCAAGTTACCACATAACACACATCGTCAAGTTACCACATAACACATAGTCAAGTTACCACATAACACATCGTCAATCAACATGTATGCCTGACACATCGCTGCTTCATTCGACGGTAACGACAGCTACAAGTTGGTTGGTAGTCGGTATGCGTCTCTCATTGATCTCATGTATGACCCACCCCACCCTAAAAAACAACTACAACAATACTCTTTTTTTTCGTCCTAAGTTTCCCAGCCTTTCATTTTGAAAACTGTATGATGTGGCAGGTTGCGCTAATGTTTTTTTTTTTACCACATATGGTCAACTGCCCGTGATACAAACTTAATGTCAATAGATCGGCCTCACATCGGGCAGTACTAAATGTCATTACAACGGCCTCACATCTGGCAAAACTAAAGGTCATTACAACGGCCTCACGTCGGGGAGTACTAAATGTCATTACGACGGCCTCACATCTGGCAAAACTTAATGTCATTACAACGGCCTCACATCGGGCAGTACTAAATGTCATTACGACGGCCTCACATCTGGCAAAACTAAAGGTCATTACAACGGCCTCATAACGTGCTGGTATTGTCATCAAAAAGGGGAAATGAAACGTTTTAGTGCCATTTTAATAAAAATTAATTTTTACAATTTTTTTTTTCAAAATCTTTTTCTTATTTTATACTTTTTAGCTTATTTTACACTTTTTAGTTTTAAAAGAACCAAGCTATCCTCTAACCAAAGCGAATTTCGCGTATCTAGGTAGCTCGCGAAATTCGCCCCTCTTTCGCGGCAATGTATTTATATGAAGATGCTCAAACCGCGTAGAATTTCCGCGGCGGTGCAGAGAAATTTCGCGGCATCGCTTCTTTCAGAGTTTTTTCGCGTTTCGCGAGTATAAACAATCCAAAATGGCTGCCTAGAAACATCGACTCAAATGAAAATCATGGTTAAAATTGATATAAATGTCTTAAAATTAACAAATAAGACTTACATTTATATATAGCAACTTGAATTATATCAGATTATACCAAAAAGTAAGTGTTTTTTGTCCCCGTTTTGTCTGTCTGTCTGTCATCACCCTAGATCTCAACAACCATAAGTCCTAGACCCATGATGTATATATCATTTTGTAGGTCTTGGCCTGCCATGTGTGCATTAAAAGTTCATTTCGCGATCTGACCTCTGAGGGCCGTAAAAGGGGGCTTAGTACCGTTTTTTACTGTATAAGCTATTTTAATAAAGAAGCGCCTATATCTCAGCAACTATAAGTCCTAGACCCATGATGTATATATCATTTTGTAGGTCTTGGCCTGCCATGTGTACATCAAAAGTTCATTTCGCGATAGGACCTCTGAGGGCCGGGCTTCAGGGCTCCTAAGGGGCTTATATATTATATATACACCTTGTACGTTCAATAACCCATTCATTTGGTGCGAAATACTGCAGCACGTAGTTTCACCAAGATTTATTAAGAAACTCATCAAATGAAATAGTAGGCTTGTGTTCTGAGTTTAATTGAAAGTATCAGAGCTATGCAACAATTGACGGAGTTTTCGGACGATTAAATGACTACAATTTCGAATGTTTTCAATTATGAGTCCTATTTCAGTAACCACAAACCACTTGTAGTTAGATTTAAGAGACAATAATTTTTTTTCAAATATAAAGAAACGTCTTTATAATATTTTTTTACAGATATATGCATTACACAATTGAATTTATAAACAATTACAAAATTTACAAATATTTACTGAAAGCTAACAAACGTACTGATACATAACATGAAAATGCGCTAACACGTCCTGTGTCCAGAATGGAACAGGCTTAATTGCTTGTTTCACTTTTTACTTGTAAAATACCATAACTGTAGAAAATATATCATAAGAAGAAAATGTCTGCCGACGTCTTCAATTAACAAAAAGAAAATTATAAAAAATCATTATATCCGGTCGGCTGACGCCTACGTTCGCTTCGCTTAGGTGTAGCGAGGGTTTTTCGCGCTTTGAAAAATCTCACGTGAGAAATAGCACAGCGGAACGCTTCGCTTTGATTTGAGGATAGCTTAAGGCTTTCTATTGATTTTATATATATTTTAACTAATTTGGCAAGTCTATGTATATATAGACTTTAAAAGAAAAACAACTACTTTATTTTGCGCTCTTTGGCACCGGTGCTTTGCGCCCTATTTATTTTTATTTCATAACCCCCATCCTTTGTTTCCCCAGTATTTAAAAAGTAATTCGCTTCGCGATTCTACAAAATGTCGGAATTTGAATAAATCGTGAATTGTCATGTATAATCTTCACGTGAGCCCAACTTGAGTCTTCTCGCGAAATCAGGACAGGTCCGAAAATTGAGATAACGTGATTTGAGGACAAACAAACCCCACAGAAAAAAACAACTTAATGTGTGCATTATAGGGAGAAGGCGATTGGATGATTCTAATTGGCACCTATGTTATAACTTGAAAAATGTGTTCACACCCCCCTTTCCAATTTTTCTCTATTTCTAAAATAAGAATATAAAAGCCAGAATTTTTTGTTTTGTTTTGTAATATCTGGTACGGCTACTATAGCCAGCCATCGTAAGCTGTCTTGTCGCACACTTGTAAAACCCCCCCAGAGAACGGATTAGGAGACAACAGAATGTAGATGCCTTCCCCTAGAATAACTCTGTGAGAGTCACTTCCCTTCTCTGTCTCTGTCTGTCACCCTCAAGGCACTGGTCGCCACAGTCCCTAATTTTACTCCTCACAATTTTCTCCAGATGATTGCCCCCCCCCTTTCCTTCTCGCATCACACACTCCCCCCCCCCTCCCCCGGGAGCAAAGCTTGACACGACTTGCACGAGTTTGTGTGTGTTGGAGCCTGATGGGTAGGGTCGAGTCATATTATACGTTATGTGGGGATATTTGTGGCACCGGGTTTTGTTTGAGAGTCATCGCAGAGTCTTCCAGTGACTCGGGTACTTCATTAAAATTTTGTTTTGATTTGATTGCGATTTATGTGTGACTCCCCCCCCCACTCTTCCCCCAAACCCCTACCCCCTCTTTTTTTACGTGTCTGTTGAATGATGGGGATCTGTTTTGGTTCATGGATCAATTTTTTACTTCCGCACTCGTCGATCGCTACTAATTTAAAACCATCGGTGAACCATTTCGTTGGTACGTAAAATTTCAGCTGTACAGGAATGACGTCATGTGCACACTTCAACCAAATGAACAGACTGAAACTATTACAAGTACTTGAAACGACTGTTAGTGAATGGTTTTTTTTAAGTCAAGTCTTTATTGTGGAATGAAAACAACTATCGTGATCATTATAAAAAAAATGGAAAATTGTCTTCGATTTAGAAACACTGTTGGTTAAGTGAATTTTTTGGGTTGGACTCCCCCCCCCCCTCCCGTACCTTACCTTTCCTTCTAGTGTGTGATTTGGGGGGGGGGGGCAATCATTTGGAGAAAATTTTACTAATGAAATAACAACAACAACAAATAACAAGAATAACAACAGCATGATTGTGACTTTTATTGCGCGCCCTTCCCTGCCCTAGATCCGCGGGTTCTCACCCCGGTGGTACGCGTACCCTAAGGGAGGGGGGGGGGCGGCACGACAAAAAGTTTATGCAAGGGGGAGGGGATACGCAGCGACACATACTTTTTCGTTTTTAAAAACAACCAATAGTTTAAACAAAAAGAAACTTCAATTGTGAGGGGTACCGGTGTACAGTCGCTAAACAAAGAATGAGAACCGCGATACTAGAGTAAAAATAAATACAGTATATGAGATTTGCTTGATAGAAATAAACGGAATAGTTTTGCGGACTGCTCGTCTCAAATCCAAAATGACTCCAGCGCGCATTGTTCCCTTGTTCTCGCCTCGCTTTATCTCAGCGTATTATAAGCCTGAACTTATGGTTGTCTCCCCTTGTTGGAGTTGTTGAACCTGGCGATCTGGAGTTATCGGACCTGAAGTGTTTTTATATTTTCCTCCCTTTCTTTTTTTTTTGTTGATTTCTTACTCTACCCCTCATTGTTGTTTTTTTTTAAATTATATATATAATTTTCTTTTTCTTTTCTTCAGATTGAGAACATGTAGATGTGTTATTTGAAAAAAAAAATCAGAAAAATCAGCTTGTGGGATATAAACGAAACTTCGCAGATCTGGAGTCCAGCATTTTTTAAAACTGACCAATGGCTACGTTTAACACAAGTAGCCCTAGAGCTGTATCGTTTCAGACCAACTCGACATATTCATTCATCTAAAGGGAGGACGCCATTGGAGTAAACCAACAAGCCCCCCTCCCCTCCCCGGCTCCCCCAACTCCTTTACTTACGCGCCTGTCTTGCAAAGATCTGGAATGAAGACTTGGCGCGGTGTCAGGACCATGGCGCCGATGACCTGGGCGTTGACGCTCCTCCTGGCGTCGCCCCTGCTCGCACAGGCCCCTAGTTTTGTACTGCCGGGGAACAGGTCGCTGTCCGAGTCGGTGAAGATGTCGAAGATGTCGCCCGTGTGTGGAGTACCGACCAACCCTCTCCCAGACAACCCGATAGATGGCGGTAAGTGATAGGATGCACGATGGATGGAAGTTAATATTATATACTTAAAACCTGTCTGCCTGTCTTTCTGTCGGCCCGCATGTCCGTCTGATAGCCTCTCTGTTTGCCTGTCAGGGCCACCGCCCGCCACCAAAACTTGGGCCCCTGAAATCTGACAAATTGGGCCCCCTGAAATCTCTGACAAATTGGGCCCCTGACAATCTCTGACAAATTGGGCCCCTGACAATCTCTGACAAATTGGGCCCCCGACAATCTTTAAAAAATTGGGCCCCTTACAATTTCTGACAAATTGGGCCCCCGACAACCTAATTGGGCACCCGAAATCTCTGGAAAATTGGGACCCTAACAATCACTGACAAATTGGGCCCCCTGAAATCTCTGACAAATTGGGCCCCCGACAATCTCTGATAAATTGGACCCATAACAATTTCTGACAAATCGGGCCCCCTGACAATCTCTGACGAATTGGGCCCCCTGACAATCTCTGACAAATTGGGCCCCCTGACAATCTCTGACAACTTGTGCTCCTGTTCTCAATTACGCATTCATTTTATAGAACATTGTGTGAAGCGGCGGGTGGTTGGTGGGAGGCTGTCTGTGAATCACGTCAGTCTGTCACCTTTATATCTGTTCATCATTTCATCTGTCTAATTATATTTATGTGCCTTCACACCCATCCCCCATGTACAACTTTTTTTCCGTATCATCAGTCTATCTCTCTCTACGGAGGTCTGTCACGAACGAAATCGGTTGAATTATATAAATTATTCTAATTGGTCCACCTTGTAGAAGATCTAAGGTGGGGACTGTCATAATGAATCCAACCAAGTCATATAGATTAATCAAATCGCCAGTGTCACAGCAGCGGACACACAGGATCGATTCTCACTTTCACATCTCTTTGTGACGTCGACTTGATATTGCGATCGAGTATCTCAGTGGTTTTCAAAATGTGTGGGGGGGGGGGGGCGCGAGCAGAAGTGGGGTAGCTAAAAGCTGTAACAGTTCTTTGGTCGGGAGTGTATATTTGGCTAATCATCCTAATTTTCTATGTTTTTTTGGTGGTGGGTCGCGGTAAACTAAACAGGTTTACTTGTCGGTCGGTATATACGCAACAGTTTCAGAACCACTGCAGTGTATAAATGTGGAAGGGGTGTGCATGTGACTTTAAAAAAAAAAATAGACAATGGCGACCAGTAAAATGTCTAGGTTGTTTTATTCCAGCACACTAAGCGGCCATGACAACTTAATTTATCATGCCCAGTGAACAGAACGGAACAGTGAAGAAGAGAGATACACACGCCGTCCAGTGTCTAGTAGCTCAGAATGTAATCGAGTAGATGGGGGCGATTTCGATACAGTTCCTGATGCATCTCCAAACTACCATTCACGATAGCAGTAGAACTAACATGCTTCACTGAATTTTTTTTAAAAAAATAGGTCAGTTTGGGCGCCTCCGCGACACAGTGTACACAAGTTCCACGCCATGTACCATACTTGTGTTTTTGAAGATTTTGAACACTTCTGTGTCTCTCGTACGCCCTCTCTGTGTTTAACGATGTGTTTATGAAGTTTCTAGATTCTAAGCACTTCTGTGTCTCTCGTACGCCCTCTCTGTGTTTAACGATGTGTTTATGAAGTTTCTAGATTCTAAGCACTTCTGTGTCTCTCGTACGCCCTCTCTGTGTTTAACGATGTGTTTTTGAAGTTTCTAGATTCTAAGCACTTCTGTGTCTCTCGTACGCCCTCTCTGTGTTTAACGATGTGTTTTTGAAGTTTCTAGATTCTAAGCACTTCTGTGTCTCTCGTACGCCCTCTCTGTGTTTAACGATGTGTTTTTGAAGTTTCTAGATTCTAAGCACTTCTGTGTCTCTCGTACGCCCTCTCTGTGTTTAACGATGTGTTTATGAAGTTTCTAGATTCTAAGCACTTCTGTTCCCTCCTTACGCCCACTCTGTGTACCACGAGTTGTTTTTGAGATTCTGTTCCTCCCTTGGGGATGCTATTCATTTAACTATTGATTATTTTTTTTTCTTTCGCCTTCCTTGGTGGGGTTTTTGTACAATAGCGGAATGAGTCCAGCCAAATTGTTCAGCGGAAATAGTGAAATGGAGAAAATTGTGGAGAGTCTCTGGTGACGTTCTCCCAGGTGATTCAGTGCTGGCGGTTTAATTACCGGCTTTTAACCCCCTTGGTCCATTTGATATCACCCATTTGTCTTCTATCCTGCTGCGTGTCTCTGTTGGACAGTACCCGGCTCCGTGCACAGCGGCCATGTTGTGGTGAATATCACTGACGTATTGCAACTTGTTTTGTTGATTTGATGGTTGCCCTGGTTACTGTATTCAGTGGACAGTGACAGACGATTGTCTCATTTGTTTACATTTTCTCTCTGCGTTTTCTTTTTTTTTTCCTCTCTCGAGCCCATCAGATTTACTTTTCATAGGGCTACCTTTCTAGAGCTCGAGCTCCTCAAATTGACTTTGTCTAGCGCCTCCCCCCCCCCTTCACCCACCCAACCCCCCAAAAAAAAAACAACCAAAACAACAAGAAACAATATCAAACTGTCACAACAGTTGTTGGCACATCTCGTATCCTGGCCGAAGCGTTCGTCAGTGACGGTGCAGGCGACCCGTGACAGGGGGCTGACCTAGTCCCCCCCAACCCCCCCTCCCGCCAGTAAGACCTAGCTGTGAGTACCGCAGTGAGGCCACCGCCGCCGCCGCCACCCGAAGATGTCACAGTGAAGCAGAGACCGCGTGACCGCCCCTCCCACTTGCGGTAAACACAGACTCGGCGTGGAATAAAAACAAAAACATAACTAAACATATCTATTCTATTTACCGGGGGCGGTTAGAATAATGGCGTATATAGTGTTGAGAAGGAGATCAAAGTGGGAGTGGCTGCTGGGTGGGTGTGTGGGTGGGTGGGGGGGGGTCGATGCCGATGATTGCTCTAATAGCAGTATACACATCCGCCGAAGTGTTTGTACCGCAGATTTGTTTCCGTTTGCGTTTTTTAATTGCCCCGACTGTATGGAAGCGGTGATTAAACAGTGAACGGTAGCGCCTTGTGGTTTTCTTGGTTTGTTTATCTCTGACCTGGGGGGGGGGGGGGGGGCAATTGCCCTGTTGTTACCCTGATCGATTAGTATTGTCTTTTTTATTGTTTTTTTTATTTAAATCTCTGCTTTTTTTTTGTTTTAAATATATTTTATTTTTGTTTCGTTTACTCTGAATGTACATGTATTACCTCAAAGAATGGAAATGTTTCCAGGAAAAAAAAATGTCAAAGCTGTGTTTTTACAAAGTTTTTGACGCTAAATATCTGTTGGGGGAGATAGTTTCAGTGACTGTAACATGGCATCTGTCTACCGCGTCATGTTGATGCCGGGCATCTGTCTACCGCGTCATGTTGATGCCGGGCATCTGTCTACCGCGTCATGTTGATGCTGCATGTAACATGTTTGGGCACGCATGCGAAATATGTTGCCCCCCTCCCTTCCCCAAATACAAAGCACAAACTGTTATTTGAATCAATATACAGTGAAATTTAAAAAAAAAATCTTAATGGCTGATTGGGGTGGGGGTGGGGGGTGGGGTGGGTCCACTGAGCATGTATGTGTGCCCTAGCAAGACGATCTGTGAGTTCCCTTGTGAAGATGAGATGTTTCATCTCTTTAGATCCCGTAAAACCGCCGAATGGGACTGTTTTTGCAGTGTCCCTTCATTCATCACCACCGTAGCCGACCGTTGCTAAGACCATGAAGGCACCACGGGAGACATGTGGGGTGTAACTGAGTGACCCTCATTTCGACAGTCGCGCGTCAATACCACACTACCACATGACCATCCGCCCTCTTCCCACTCCAGCAAGCCGATAACGTCACCCCCTCCCACCCCCTTTTTTTTTAAAATACTAAACGAAAAGAAAAAAGATCAGAATGCAGATTTCATTGATGTCACGCGTCAACTGTAACTGCTTAATGGTGTTTTATGGTGTTTTATGGTGTTTCAAATTTTAAAAAAAAGGGAGGAATAACCTAATTAAACGAATCTTCAATATTTATTTTTTATGTACCTTTTGCTATACAATGGCCGCGGCCTGTTTGCAATATGATCACCTGGCTGAACTGCTGTCGTGTGTTGTTGCTGTGTTGGTCCAAGTTTGTAGAGATATGATCACCTGGCTGAACTGCTGTCGTGTGTTGTTGCTGTGTTGGTCCAAGTTTGTAGAGATATGATCACCTGGCTGAACTGCTGTCGTGTGTTGTTGCTGTGTTGGTCCAAGTTTGTAGAGATATGATCACCTGGCTGAACTGCTGTCGTGTGTTGTTGCTGTGTTGGTCCAAGTTTGTAGAGATATGATCACCTGGCTGAACTGCTGTCGTGTGTTGTTGCTGTGTTGGTCCAAGTTTGTAGAGATAGGTGTGGGAAGGAAGAGTTCAAAGACGAGATTGGGGGGGGGGGAGTTGGGGGATGGGGGAGGGAGAATAGGAGGTGATAAAGATGAAGAGAGGTCGTTATTATGAGGTCGCTGTCACGTAAGTGACCACTTTGATCCCACAAAGTAACATCCTGGCATTGTTGTTGGTCCCGGAGATCCATTAGTGTCCTCCCACATCGGTGTGAGGCCGGAAATGTTTGGGCCAAGCCCGCGGGTCAGTGTGACCCACCCAGCGTAAAATATCAGTGGTTTCACCTACCCATTCCCCCCCCCCGGGGCTCACAACCTTTTGATTTTTTTTTGTCGCGTTTGTACCCCCACGGGGGTGTGAAAGTATGTCTGCGGGGGGACTCCATCACGCGTAAGTTCGCGAATAATTGAACGTATTTTTTTCTTAATGAGATGCGCATTACCTTTCTTATGCGATACTTGAGGACGTGGTTTGGTGAGTCACACAGCAAAGTGGTGACCTGCTTCAACCACGGTTGAGAACCGCTCTCTTACATAGCGAGCCACATAGTGGTGGACGGAGTGTTATGTACATAGCGAGCCACATAGTGGTGGACGGAGTGTTATGTACATAGCGAGCCACATAGTGGTGGACGGAGTGTTATGTACATAGCGAGCCACATAGCGGTGGACGGAGTGTTATGTACATAGCGAGCCACATAGTGGTCGACGGAATTTTTTGTACATAGCGAGCCACATAGCGGTGGACGGAGTGTTATGTACATAGCGAGCCACATAGTGGTCGACGGAATTTTTTGTACATAGCGAGCCACATAGCGGTGGACGGAGTGTTATGTACATAGCGAGCCACATAGTGGTCGACGGAATTTTTTGTACATAGCGAGCCACATAGCGGTGGACGGAGTGTTATGTACATAGCGAGCCACTTAGTGGTCGACGGAATTTTTTGTACATAGCGAGCCACATAGCGGTGGACGGAGAGTTATGTACATAGCGAGCCACATAGTGGTCGACGGAATTTTTTGTACATAGCGAGCCACATAGCGGTGGACGGAGTGTTATGTACATAGCGAGCCACATAGTGGTCGACGGAATTTTTTGTACATAGCGAGCCACATAGCGGTGGACGGAGAGTTTTGTTTACAGTGCAAAGCTTCCCCACCCCCACCCCCATTTTTCATATTTACCATCACTTTGATTCCTAAATAATATGTTTGATATATACGTAAGTGGTAGTGATAGTACCCACGTCTAAATAATATGTTTGATATATATACGTAGTGTTAATGATGGTGTTAATTGTGTGTGTGAATTCAGACTTAACCGTTGCTAGTGCGAATGGTTAAACTTTTAAGGCTGAGATGACCATCCGTAGCCTCCGCCCCTTCCCCCCCACCTCAGTTGTTAGCCAGACTACAACGAAGCCTTGCAACAGTGACAGATCGATGTGGGTGGGTGGGTGGGGGGTATCGTCGTTGGCTAAATCCGGAGCCGATAACCGGAAGTGTTGAGCAGTGTCGCTGGAGTACAGACCGAACTATAAATGGGCTGCTATGTTGATTGACCATAGCCTCTCGCACTTTCACACCCTTCCCCCCAACCCCCCACTCTGAGAGTCTCCCTCCCTCCCTCCCCCACCTCCTGAATGGGTTAAGGCTGAAGATGATTTTTTCGTGAACCAATTTTTGTTGGGAATGAAGCTGTAAACAGTTTAGCTACCTGTCACTGACACGTACCAACGTTGACCCACAAATGCGGTTCCGGTCGCTGTACCCGCAGACACTACTATACCCCCCCGCGGGTTGTATCACAATTTGAGCGTTCATTGCAGAGGCGTACCTAGATTGGGGGAGAGGGGGGGTCCAAAATCGAAAGTCCCCCCCCGGGCCCCCCAAATCCCTAGGTTCAGAAACTGGCTCATTGCGGCCCGCGAGTCAGAACGTTTGCACACCACTTGTGACCTTGACCTATGATAGCGGAAAGCGGTGTGATTTATATCAGCAAAGTATGATGGGTGGCTGGCGTGTATGTTTGTGTTGGCCATGGGACAGTGAGGTGTAAAGCGCGCTGAGGATTCCGGGTTAGATCTCCGGTGAGAACCACGGAATGTTTCAGCGCGTGGCTGGAGTCGTCTCCCCCCCCCCCCCCCGGAATGCCACCGCATCATTTTTTTTTGTTTAAAGTCCTTTTAAGGGTGACCTACTTATCTCCCTAATCCTGTGTAAAACCGTTCATGGGACAGCTTTTTTGTCACTGCCCTTCCTTCATCCTACCCACCACCACCACCACCACCACCACCATCACCATAGCAGAGAGTGCAGTGGCCACGGAGGCTTCACCATCCACCAGCTGCTTCCACCAACTACTTTCAGTTCCCAGTTTAATCTGTGTGGATCTGTGAACTTTCTTCACCAGGCCCCATACAAATCCAGAGTCTCTTATCCGGGGATCAACCTTCCAAAAGTTGACAGTCAGTCGTGCGCCAACACGCCTCTCTCGCTCTCGTTTTGTGTGGAGACCTCTCCATAGTGCTCGCTAATGACGGGCTGTATTTTTTAGTAAAAAACCTTATTAAACAAACACTGCTACCGTATGTAAGAATGCAAAGGTTGAAAGGTCATTCACGGTATTGTGACAGTACCATTTGTCACCCGTGCCGTAAAGTGCACCGCAGTACACGCGCGTACAAGTGTGTTTGTTGCACAACGCAAGAATATATACATCGGCTGCTGTATACTGTCCCAGCTTCGAATGCAAGGGAATTTTTTGTTGTTGTTGTTGATGTAACCTGTCATCCACATATGTCAGCTGTGTGACCTTGAATGTGTTGAACTTGTTGTAACCTGTCATCCACATATGTCAGCTATGTGACCTTGAATGTGTTTAACTTTGCCTTACCTTGTGGCTCTCTGCACTCTTATAACAGTAAAATGAATGTTGTCGGTTTTTATACTGAGATTATTGTTGGGCAAGTTTTTTTAAATTTTATTTGTTGGATTCTATGGAATGTTTTTAAGAAAAATCCGAGATTAATAATCTGTTAACGTGACTGTCGCTGTGATGGTACGGTTGGGTTGGGCTTGGTAAATTAGTCAGCCGGTACTTATATATATACAAGCAAGATAATTAAAAATCAAGCTTTTTTTTCTCCTTGGTCATTGGATAACTGCATTTTAAAGTTGGCAATTATTCTCTAGCTGCTACATGCTGTTCGAAGTTCCGATTACCTATTGAATCTCAAGAACAGCACGCACGCACGCACACACACGCACACACACACACACACACACACCGTGCAGCTAATGGTGTGAGACGGTTAATAAATGATGCCGAGTTGTGCCTGTTCTGATTGGTTTTCGTCACAGAGTTCTCTTTAACAGTACACTCATTAACGGCTGACCTTCATGTGTTGACCGTGACGTCAGCGCCATCTCATTTATTAGCGTTAATTTAAAAAAAAAAATTCCGGTGTGTTTAAATAAACACAGACGTGTTCCCGGCGGTGGGGGTGGTGGGGGTGGGGGGTTGGTCTGAACAATGCGGGATGGCAGCAGCGACAACGTTAATTGTCCAGGTTGAAAACAATAACGAAACGTCATTAGCCAATGAAATGTCGTTTAACAGTCTACGTCACAGCGCTAATTGATTTCGTGAAAGGGATTTTTTGTTTTGTTTCGGTTTGAGAATTGAACTTTTTGTTTAGAAATAGATCGATGGCTGGGCAGAACAGTTTTTTTTGTTTTTTTCTAAGTGATCAAAACATCACGCGGGACACGTGTGGTTGAGTGGTTTGAATGACTGTCACAGTACGGCAGTACATACTCATTGACAACACATTAGTTTGTCTGCGGTAGTGTTTTCCCCTTTCTTCATTCTGTCGGTTCGGCTGTGTGTGTGTGTATGTGTGTGTGTACAGTACTAGTGGGAGCAAGGACAAGTTTTATACTGTACATTACTAGGTGCTTCTTAATTCAGTCTCTTTGTCTCATAAAATGACTTGAACCGAATTTGTCTCTTAATTTTCCGCAGAACGAGTGCGCGTTTGTGGGGGACAAGCTATAATGTTTGCGCTCACACCTTTATATGCCGCCGTGTTGAAGGGGTTGTTCTGGGCCTTCAGTTACAAATGCTCCACCCCCACCCCCCTCCCTTGTTTTTTCTCCGTTTCCTAGAAATGTTGAGGCCAATCCCGTCATTACTTAGATCAATTTTGATTGGTTCAATACGTCTGTGTTTATGCCGGTATCATGACATTTTTAAGTCTACCCCGCCTTTATGCAGTCACAAAAGTGGAATTACTACATATATATATATAACCCCCTCTCTCTCCCCCCCCCCCTCTCCAGTGTCTCTCGCCGGGCTGGTTCACAATGTGAACAAAAGATATCCACCAATCTCTTTGTCTTGTGTTTGAACTACTCGGACTTTCCTGTGTGTGTTCAGTCTGTCTCAGTTGAGTGGCGTTTAATCCCTTTACCCTTGTGGCAACTCCCCCCTCCCCTCCCCATTCACCCATCCCACCACCAGATCAGATACTTAAAGTCTGATTTTAACCCCCCCCCCCCCGGCGTTGATGTGTTTACGTTTACATAACAAATACAAAATAAATAAATAAATTAAGTCGCCTCCTCGTTTGGTCCAGCTAGACGTCACGTGACATTCTGACGTATTGATTTCTCCCGGTGTCACATTGATCTCAGCAGAACGTACAGAGGATCACGTTGATTGACTGTACTTTTACTGTTTGTTTGTGTAAGAGAAACATGCCACTTGAACGTGTCATTTGAACATGTCATTCGAATACGTCATTTAAATACGTCACAGTATAATACCATTTAAACGTCATTTAAACATGTCGTTTAAGCGTGACACCAGGAGGCCAGTTGGGGGATTATGCGAGGTGGACATCTGTTGTTTTTTTTTCCACCTTTCCTCCACTGGGCCATTGTAACAGGATGACGAGAGCCTCATTACTCTTGGGCCCCATGGGCAGATGCCCTGGTGGGGCCCATGTGGTAGTACAGCGCCGCCCATCCATCACCGTAAAAAAAAAAATGAAATATCAGTGGGGATTTTATCAGCCTCCTTCCCCCCCCCCCCACCCAACTGGCGGGAAACCAGCAAACCTGGCAACACTGTTTGACATTTAAACTGCTTGAATGTTGTGTCTTCTGTTTATAACCATCTCTCTGTTTAGTTTGTGAGCGTGTGTGTTGTGTGTGTAGTGTAGTGTGTGTGTGTGTTGACGTTGTCCCTGTGAAGGTTTCGCATTTAGTCGACACGGGATTAACAGATCAGTTTCCATCAGTCGATCCATTGCTTGATGTAAGTTAGTCGAACGAAGAAGCACACAGTGTCTGGTCTAATACAGACTTTTATGTAACCACGCAAACAGCACACAGATAGTGATAAAATCAGCCGTCCTGAGTGTTTGAAGAATTATGAAATGATCTCATCCATATTTTTTTTTTTAAATCAATGTTCGAATTAGTCAGTTTGGCAACATGTTGGTGACAACACTTCTCCAAGTAGAACACACACACACACACACACGCTCACACGCACGCACGCACGTAATCCCCATGTGTGTGGCTTCTAAACTTTAAATATGACGTTGTAAATAAAAATAGATATATTTTTTTTAATTTCCGGGATGCAGATGTCGGCTCAATTCGTCTGTGTGGGCGGGTGGGTTCAGGTTTGTGGTACACGGCTGACTGTGTATCAGAGATGAGCGGACAGCGGACGCGTCCGCTTGCGGACGCAGATCCGCAGACTTTTCCGAATCCACGGATAGACAGCAGACGCTTAGTATGGTTAAGTTGCGGACTCGCGGACTGACGCGGATCCTCGCGCCCTTGCCTATAATAATTTAGTTTTCATAGATACTTTACTTATTCGTAAACTTTTGCCACTGAATCTGAAAACAAATCGATAAATAAAAGTGGCTTTTTGAAGAATAAAAAACAGGGAGGGATGTTAAACAGGGATGATAACATTAATGTTAAAACATCTAAAAAAAAAAATTCAAGTCATTTAAACAGCTACATTTCAGCAATGCGGACGAGCGGACTGACTGCAAACCAATGTTGAAAGATTCTGCGGACGCGGATCATTGATAGAAATCCATGGACGGACGCGGACGCTAAATTTGAAGATCCGCACACCTCTGCTGTGTATGCCGTTCACTCCAGTATCATGAAGTACGTTCTATGGGCCACTGCAAGGTCACACTGCGTTTTACTGAGAAAATACTTGACACAAACACCTAATAGAACAACTGAAAAGCACCTCCTCTATACCTGCTCCTCTTACCTCCTCTGTACCTCCTCTATACCTGCTCCTCTTACCTCCTCTGCACCTCCTCTATACCTGCCCCTCTTACCTCCTCTGCACCTCCTCTATACCTGCTCCTCTTACCTCCTCTGCACCTCCTCTATACCTCCTCCTCTATACCTCTTCCTCTATCCCTCCTATTCTATCCTTCCTCCTCTATACCCCCTCCTCCTCTATACCTCCTCTTCTATACCTCCGCCTCTATACCTCTTCCTCTATCCCCCCTCTTCTATCCTTCCTCCTCTATACCTCCTCCTCTTCTATACCTCCTCCTCTATAACTCCTCCTCCTCTATACCTCCTCTTCCTCTATACCTCCTCCTCTATACCTCTTCTTCTATCCCTTCTCTTCTATCCTTCCTCCTCTATACCTCCTCCTCCATACCTCCTCCTCTATACCTCTTCTTCTATCCCTCCTCTTCTATCCTTCCTCCTCTATACCTCCTCCTCCTCTATACCTCCTCCTCCTCTATACCTCCTCCTCCTCTATACCTCCTCCTCCTCTATACCTCCTCCTCTATCCCTCCTCCTCTATACCTCCTCCTCTATACCCCATTTCCTCCAGACACTACGTCTTTATTTGTTTTGTTTACTACTCTGGTAAAATAACTGGACCCAATGAGGGGACTATTTATATCACTCTAGGATTAAACGTGAGCTAAGTCAATTACCTCCCTTTGTGGCTCCTTTTAAATTTGATCAATGGATGGCTTTACATCCTGCCTCGCTTCCATCGACCTGGATTTGTTCTTTTTATTTTATACAATCATCTCTTCTTTCATTTTTTTTAAAACAATTTGTCTTTAGTTACCCTAATTTATACGTTCAGGCGAACTTTATCAGGAGGTATCCGAACTGTTATCATTAGCTCTTCAACGGTGATTCTCACACCGTGAATCTTCTTACAGGGCTGACCAGCGGTCTGTTCTGTTCGTATAGGGGCTGACCAGCGGTCTGTTCTGTTCGTATAGGGGCTGACCAGCAGTCGGTTCTGTTCGTATAGGGGCTGACCAGCGGTCTGTTCTGTTCGTATAGGGACTGACCAGCGGTCTGTTCTGTTCACGTAGGGCTGACGTGTTCCGACGTGTATAACACATGTGTCATCTTCTGTCTGAGTGTCTCTCTTTTTGACACGTGTGTTTGTGTATAAGTGCCTCTCTCGCTCTCTCTCACAATACATGTGTGTGTGTGTCTATATCTTTGTGACACGCCTGTGTATGTATGTGTGTTTGTGTATCTGTCTGTCTGTACGCTTGTGTCTGTATACGAGTGTGTCTGTGTCCGTGCGGGTTATGTGTGTCTGTATACGAGTGTGTCTGTGTCCGTGTGGGTTATGTGTGTCTGTATACGAGTGTGTCTGTGTTCGTGCGGGTTATGTGTGTCTGTATACGAGTGTGTCTGTGTCCGTGTGGGTTATGTGTGTCTGTATACGAGTGTGTCTGTGTTCGTGTGGGTTATATGTTTGCGATTCTAGTTTCACCACTGACCGAAAAGGGGAAACAGTTGAGCGGGGGGGATCTTTCAAGATCAGCTTACAGTGAAATGTATTCCATTCCTTGTTCATTTATAGATGACACCCATGGGTTCACCCCCCCCCTCACCACCCCCCTCCCACATCCCTCATCTACAGCCTCTTACCCCCCCCCCCTTCTCCTCCCACCCTCTCCCCGCAAGAAGTTCATTGATTTTGTTTCACTTGAACTGCCTTGAGGCTATAATACAAAGACAATTCTCTCCCATAAGGCGGACATTTAGTCCACCACGATGTTGGACAGACTACTTGGTGGAGGGGGAGGGGGAACGGCGGCGGCGTTGGGCAGCAGCCGTTACGTGGGGTGAAGATGATGATGATTGGTCAAGTGATCAGGCTATGGATTTTTTTTTCTTCTTCCCCCCCCCCCCTCTTCCGTTGCCGTAAGGAACAGATGCACTCGTTGTGGAACCTGGTGAAGGGAATCGACGACTCAGGGGAAATTGTGAAGGCTATTGACGTAACAGTGGGCCTCTCACCGTCTTGCTATTCCTGCATGCATCCAACGAGCCAAGTAAATGAAACACTGAAAACCGGATATGACGTAATGAAGGTGTGAACCTCGGGAAATAAAAGATCTAAAATTTACGGATGTCATTGTAGATGGGCCACCTTTCCTTCTGGAGATTTTAGGTGGTTTTTAATTACACTCCAGTGGACCACTAAATGTATTCCTTTCATTCCAGTGGACCACTAAATGTATTCGTTTCTTTCTACTGGACCACTAAATTCATTCGTTTCTTTCTAGTGGACCACTAAATTCATTCGTTTTCTTTCTAGTGGACCACTAAATGTATTCCTTTCATTCTAGTGGACCACTACATTCATTCGTTTCTTTCTAGTGGACTACTAAATGTATTCCTTTCTTTCTAGTGGGGCACTAAATTCATTCGTTTCTTTCTATTGGACCACTAAATTCATTCTTCTTTCTAGTGGACCACTAAATTCATTCTTCTTTCTAGTGGACCACTAAATTCATTCTTCTTTCTAGTGGACCACTAAATTCATTCTTCTTTCTAGTGGACCACTAAATTCATTCGTTTGCATAAATTGTGAGTGTTTATCTTTTATAAATAAAATAGATCCACTATAAGGCTTACTTAAAGTAATCGTTGTCGCCTGATCACGTGATTGCTCATGTATGTGTGTATTGTGGGGATCCGCTGAAGTAAGCAGTCGTTACGGATCTCATGCTGACTTTTGGTAAAATAACAAAACACACATAAAGAGCACTTTATTTTTCTTTTCATTACTGTCTGGTTATCGTTCTTGAATGTCGCGAGTGACTTCCCTTCGCCCCACCTCTGTCGTCTGCCATCACTCGGTGCCCGCTGTCAGCGGTGTTTACTTCACCTTTGTTTCGAAACCACGTCCCCGGCCATTGTGCAGGACAGAAATCTCCTGGGGTGGTTCGAAGGATGGGGGTGGTGTGAACTTCCTAAAGTGTGTATTGATCGTTGTACCAGGAAATGTCGCCTGGTGACCGATTATGTCATTCACTCATCATAGGAGGAAGAAGACCCCCCCCCCCATCTTTAAAACATTGCATAACAATATACAGTCCCCACCCCCTCCTTCAGTCTAATTATATAATATAGCCCCCACCCACGGGGAAATTTTTTGTTTGCATATTTTTTTATTACTAAATAATTTTACCATAATATTGCTGTATTTTTTAATCACAAAAAAATATAATGAAACATGTGCCGTATACCAGACATCAACTACTACAACACACTGCCCGTGATACAAAAATGTAACAACAAAAAAAACAACAAAACAATACCACTCCCCGCTACCTTACAACGGTGTCTAAATACGGCTCTTAGAGCTGCGTACGGCTCTGTGTGGTGCGTATTGTGCGGCTCTGTGGTGTGTATTGTGCGGCTCTGTGGTGTGTATTGTGCGGCTCTTAGAGCTGCGTACGGCTCTGTGTGGTGCGTATTGTGCGGCTCTGTGGTGTGTATTGTGCGGCTCTTAGAGCTGCGTACGGCTCTGTGTGGTGCGTATTGTGCGGCTCTGTGGTGTGTATTGTGCGGCTCTGTGGTGTGTATTGTGCGGCTCTGTGGTGTGTATTGTGCGGCTCTTAGAGCTGCATACGGCTCTGTGTGGTGCGTATTGTGCGGCTCTGTGGTGTGTATTGTGCGGCTCTTAGAGCTGCGTACGGCTCTGTGATGCGTATTGTGCCGCTCACAGTAATCGCCCCACCCCCCCCTCCCATCACACTTTCATTGTATCACTTTTGTTCACTACTACTTGATATAATGACTATGTGTCCGGCTCTTGAAAATAGTTTTATTGCACAGTATGAAACAGAATTCGGCCGTTGCCCGCCCCCTGCGTGTCCCCCCACCTCTCACCGGACCCTCAGATGGTGTCGCTGTTTAGTTTTGTGCCCAGTTTGAAACTGCCAGCCCTCACCACTTCTCTGACGACCAGTTCTATGATGGGGCGACGTCAGCTTCACTGTCCCCCCAGTTTCCGGTTGATTAGCTCTGATTACCAGACTCCTGGTACCTTCGGTCGACGTCTTGCTTCTATCGCACCCCCCCTCCCCCATTTGAGCTGCGGTCGCAGGCGCGTGTGATTGGTCACACGTATGCGCACCGCTGGCCCGGTTAATTCACCAGAAATATACTTTTGAGGAGGAATTGGTCGACAGTGCTTACATTGAAGATATTCCCCCCCCCCCTTTTTTTTTACTTTCTTTTAAAAAGAAGTCCGTTCAATCTATATCTGACTCATGACAGCGGAGTGATACAAGTGATGCGTCATATAACTGTACGGACAGAACAGAACATTACGTGTTGTATGTGTTGTATGTATTGTACGTGTTGTATGTGTTGTACGTGTTGTATGTGTTCGAGCAGCCGGCGTAACAGGCGACCAAAAGTGACCGAATAAGTCGAAATATAAAGTACGTACACAATTGAATTGAAATCAGTAATAATACAGTCAAAGACTTAAGACATAAAACAATAAAGTAAAATTTTAAAAGCAACAACAACAACAACAAAACAATAACAATAAAATAAACAATCAACGATCATAAATAAAAGAAACAAATTGTTTTATTACACACATATTCACCGGCTCACCACGCCTACTCATTCATTACACACACCTCACTTTGAGTGTTAATTCCAGTGTGTAGTCGAAAAGGAAGGTCTGTCTCGAATGATACGTACACCACCGACTCATCGCATCTGACTCTATGACCTGTTTTGCATTCCAAGAGCCGTTTCATTTTTGTAAAGTAGACTTACGTTCACGTCTGCCGAATTCTTCATCTCCTGTATATATGTGTGTGTGTTTGAATTACCGGTGCCTTCCTTCTCCGCCCCTGTTATATAGATTTGATCCATGCACACCAGTTTTATATACTACACCTTCACAGCTAATTGAAACACAAATTATGTACTGCGTCCGTTCCTCCCTCTTAATTGCCGGCCGTTTGAATGTCCTAAGGGGAATTTTCGCACCCCCTCCCTTTCCCCCCCCCCCACCCCTCCCGTCACATCTCAACAGAGGAAGGAGGAGAGCAGTCTTATTTCTCCATTTGTCATAAATGACAAGGCGATAGCAAAAAATACGAAACGATCCTTCTTCCATCACACGGCTGTGTACTCTTACTTTGATGACGTCATCAGACCATATATATATATATATATATATATATATATATATATATACACACACACACACACACACAGAGTCCAAAACTCTCTGAGCCAACACATTTATAAACACAAGCGTGTAGACAAGTTCAATGTCTTATAGTGACCCATATGTAAACAACATATCTACTTTTTTTTTGTTTACATGCATTTATTAAAATGGCTTTGATCATACAACTATTTATGTACACTTTTATTGACCAATCAAATATATGGACGCCAGAGAAAGAAAAAAAGGAAATAATTAATTCATAGTGGCGGTCACGCTTTGATTTACTCAATAAAATTTTTATATAAATACCGTATGTGTATGATCTAAGCCTGTGGTACCCCAACCCTCGAGCCGCGGACAGTTTACTGATTTTGGGTACCTGACAATGTACATCGATTGGAGTCCCATTGAGCCTTCCCCCTCCTCCCTCCGCCCCCCTCCCCAACCAGGCACCAATTGTTAAGTCATTATCGGATTACTTTACCCGACGGTGACCCCCTAAGACTTGTTTACCCCACTTCCCTGACTTGATTTTTTGGACTGAACCCTTCTCTTGTGACACCACACTTCCCCAACTATGTAACACTGTTTCAATTGTGTACATCGGGCAGGTTTTCCGTGGCATTTTAATACTGTTTTTTTTCCGGATATCGGCGAGAGTTTTAGCTCACATGTGGATTGGCTGATGATTGGCGGCTTCAGCATTTTATTATTCTTACATTAAAAAAAAATGACGCATAAAATATACAAGTGAGATAAAATATTGAATTTCTTCTCTTCTTAAATAAACACCAACACCTGGCAACACCGTGTACCACTGTTGAAAAATGTGTGCTCCGTTCAGCAAGCTGTGTCCATCGGTACCTCGTCCTACTGTGTCCCCTGTGTACATGCCGGTGGTCAACCCGTTCCCTTCACGCGACAACACCATCAAAGATTAATGTCACGGGCCCGATGAAACCTCGCGGTGGTGAGAGACGCCGGCACATGCACTCTCTGTCGTCTCATCTCGTCGTCTCCATTAGGTCTCAGCATTGGCCCGCTTGGCTAATGGAGTTGTACTATTGAGAGTACGCGTACTTCTGTTGTCACGCCCTAGAACGGGTGGGGGGGGGGAACTATACATCTTATTGGCCGGTCCGATGAGGACAGTGTCCTGCTGATTTAGAAACTAGTGATGGGGTGGTTTGTCCTGGAGTGCGATGTGAGTGATGTCCCTGTAAGGATAAAATGAAATCTCTTAAATCCTATAATCCACTAATGGGACTGTTGTTTTATGGTGCCCTTCTTTCATCCACCCACCCACCAAAGCAGGTAGTGCAATGGCCGTGGAGGCACCACGGGAGATGTAGAGAGGGGGGGCGGGACTTAAAAATGATCTAAAATATCCATTGGTCCTCACCGGAGATCGAACCAGGGACCCTCAGGTCGACAGTCGAGCGCTTTACTATCTGGAGTGTGATAACAATATCCATTTGAACAAAAAAGTATCGTCCCCGCATACTTCAGTAATGAAACGATATTTGATTTGTAGATAAACTAAGAAATAAAATCGTGTACTTTTACTATACACCCCCGTGTGTTCGCATTCAATTACAACAGCTCGGTGAACGTGCTCAAATTGTGGCAATTTTTTTTAATTAAAAGATCCTGAAACTATACATAACTACATCTCATTATTTTACAAAACTAAATGTTTGTAAACGTGCAAAGTAAAAGTTGGAATCTAATATGCACGATTCATGACGCTTTTCATTCTCTTTCTTTTTATTGTAGTCTGTCTTTGCAGGTGGGTCGCGGATACAAGACAGTGTTTTGTGGTGGGTCGCGGATACAAGACAGCGTCTTGTGGTGGGTCGCGGATACAAGACAGCGTCTTGTGGTGGGTCGCGGATACAAGACAGCGTCTTGTGGTGGGTCGCGGATACAAGACAGTGTCTTGTGGTGGGTCGCGGATACAAGACAGTGTCTTGTGGTGGGTCGCGGATACAAGACAGTGTTTTGTGGTGGGTCGCGGATACAAGACAGTGTCTTGTGGTGGGTCGCGGACACAAGACAGTGTCTTGTGGTGGGTCGCGGATACAAGACAGCGTCTTGTGGTGGGTCGCGGATACAAGACAGTGTCTTGTGGTGGGTCGCGGACACAAGACAGTGTCTTGTGGTGGGTCGCGGATACAAGACAGCGTCTTGTGGTGGGTCGCGGATACAAGACAGCGTCTTGTGGTGGGTCGCGGATACGGAGCAGTTTAAGAACCACTGATTCAAAGATACCCATTCACTTTCCATTAACAGTCTGCCCCCCCCCATCTCCAATCATACAGGGACCATCAGCCCCTGGGTATAAAATAATTTTACTTCCTATGCGATGACTTTGTTTTGCTCTCTGACGTCGTGTTGAACTGTCAGCGACACTTTTTATTTTCTCTTCTCATTGCGTCCGTGTGTTGTGACTTCCTTGTCAGCGGTGAAGCCGATCTGTCACTTTGTTCCGGAAGCGCCATCTGGTCTTCGTGTCAGTCATCCCCCCCCAACTCCCCACCCCGACCAGCCCTGGTCAGGTGTGTGTGTCGCTGTTAGTTGGCCTCATGCTGACCGGTCAGCCGGTTTGATGAGTCCAGCCGTAATAGCGGTTATTCACAGAATTCGTTATGAAGTGAAGCGTCCTAGCGTGTGTGTGTGTGTGTGTGTGTGTGTGGTGATGATGATAACCATTACCACTATCCTTTGTTTCTATAAAATGTTTGACCAAATTAGCGCAAAAAGCTTCTTTAAAAAATCACACACATTTTTTTCGGCCTTTTTTTTTTTTTAACTTTGTAAATAAATTAACATTTTGCGCTATTTCGGAACTTTTTTTTTGTTTTGTTTATTGTAGCGCAATTGCTCGTGACAAATAGCGCATTATGTGCAAAGTAGCGCACAGTCTGGCAGCACTGGGTACCAGACTGGGGACTGAGATGTTTTGTTTGGTCTATTCAACTATTTCTTCCCCCCCCCCCTCCGATATATTGCAAATTACATATCAACTAGCTGTACCCTGCAAAACCTTTGCATAGTCAGAGTTAAATCCCATTAGGCTTGATCGGTAGGCTGCGTTATTTTTTTGGTTTCGGGCAGATCCGATTTTTTTTTCATGATTGTATTTTAAACTGGAATACTGTTGTATTAATTCTTTACTTTCGTTTTAACGCAGAACCCAAATCGCTATTATTTTATTAGATACTTCAAA
This sequence comes from Bulinus truncatus, assembly GCA_021962125.1. Taxonomy (NCBI): domain Eukaryota; kingdom Metazoa; phylum Mollusca; class Gastropoda; family Planorbidae; genus Bulinus; species Bulinus truncatus. The sequence goes on from JAGDYQ010000088.1 coordinate 120,940, forward strand.
ATCATTTGTTTACGTTACACATCAACTCCATACATATGACACCCCGGATTGATTTGTCTACAAACAACATTTTTTTTTTAACTTGCGGTAACTCCAATGTCTCGACCTTGAACTTGAACCAGAAGTTATTCCCCTTTCATAATATTTTTGAAAATGGCTAATTTATTTTTCTTAAATTTTTTTTCCCCATTAATTGGATACATTTGGCTGTGAACATATGTTTGTGGTGTGCCCCCTCCCATCCATTTGCCCCGGTGCTCCAGGCACGTGCTTATTTTGCATGTAGGTTAATTAGGTAAATACATTACTGCGATATTCTATCCCCCCTCCGACCCCCCCCCCCCCCCCCCCATGATCCGGGCGAGGTATATTGAATGTAAAACGTTCTTTTTCTCCTCCAACAACCAACGACAGGTATACCGTTTAGAGATATTGGTTGTTTTGTTTCTTCTGTTGCAACACTTTGTTGTTGTTGTGTGGGTGTGTGCTGCACATTCCGTGCGGCGCTGATCTTGTCACTGTGGCGATGTGTTGCTTTGAGTATGACTAGAGCCACTGCCCACGGAATTATACGACGGTGGCAGTGCTAGAGTCCCCCCCCCCGGGGTGTGTGTGTGGGGGAGGGGGTTGTCCAGTATCACGTGGGGGTAAGGTGG
>JAGDYQ010000088.1:122095-141460 GCA_021962125.1 Bulinus truncatus
TGGGTATAATTCTGTTACCCTGCCAGAAGTGGGTATAATTCTGTTACCCTGCCAGGAAGTGGTTAAATTCTGTTACCCACTGCCAGGAAGTGGGTATAATTCTGTTACTCCACCAGGGAATTTGGGTATAATTCTGTTACCCTGCCAGGAAGTGAGTATAATTCCTGTTACCTGCCAGGGAGTGGTTAGAATTCTGTTACCCTGCCAGGAAGTGGGTATAATTCTGTTACCCTGCCAGGAAGTGGTTAGAATTCTGTTACCCTACCAGGAAGTGGGTATAATTCTGTTACTCTGCCAGGGAGTGGGTATAATTCTGTTACTCTGCCAGGGAGTGGTTAGAATTCTGTTACCCTGCCAGGGAGTGGGTATAATTCTGTTACCCTGCCAGGAAGTGGGTATAATTCTGTTGCCCTGCCAGGGAGTGGGTATAATTCTGTTACTCTGCCAGAAGGTGGATTTGGAATTCTGTTGCCCTGCCAGGGAATGGGTATAATTCTGTTACCCTGCCAGGAGTGGTTAGAATTCTGTTGCCCTGCCAGGGAATTGGGTATAATTCTGTTTGCCCTGCCAGGGAGTGGTTGAATTCTGTTGCCCTGCCAGGAGTGGGTATAATTCTGCTGCCCTGCCAGGGAGTGGTTAGAATTCTGTTGCCCTGCCAGGGGAGTGGGTATAATTCTGTTGCCCTGCCAGGGAGTGGTTAGAATTCTGTTGCCCTGCAGGAGGTGGGTAGAATTCTGTTGCCCTGACAGGGAGTGGTTAGAATTGCTGTTGCCCTGCCAGGGAGTGGGTATAATTCTGTTGCCCTGCCAGGGAGTGGTTAGAATTCTGTTGCCCTGCCAGGGAGTGGGTATAATTCTGTTGCCCTGCCAGGGAGTGGTTAGAATTCTGTTGCCCTGCCAGGGAGTGGGTAGAATTCTGTTGCCCTGCCAGGGAGTGGGTATAATTCTGTTGCCCTGCCAGGGAGTGGGTATAATTCTGTTGCCCTGACAGGGAGTGGTTAGAATTCTGTTGCCCTGCCAGGGAGTGGGTATAATTCTGTTGCCCTGCCAGGGAGTGGTTAGAATTCTGTTGCCCTGCCAGGGAGTGGGTAGAATTCTGTTGCCCTGCCAGGGAGTGGGTATAATTCTGTTGCCCTGCCAGGGAGTGGTTAGAATTCTGTTGCCCTGCCAGGGAGTGGGTATAATTCTGTTACTCTGCCAGGGAGTGGGTATAATTCTGTTACCCTGCCAGGAAGTGAGTATAATTCTGTTACCCTGCCAGGAAGTGGGTATAATTCTGTTACCCTGCCAGGAAGTGGGTATAATTCTGTTACCCTGCCAGGAAGTGGTTAGAATTCTGTTACCCTACCAGGAAGTGGGTATAATTCTGTTACTCTGCCAGGGAGTGGGTATAATTCTGTTACTCTGCCAGGGAGTGGTTAGAATTCTGTTGCCCTGCCAGGGAATGGGTATAATTCTGTTGCCCTGCCAGGGAGTGGTTAGAATTCTGTTGCCCTGCCAGGGAGTGGGTATAATTCTGTTGCCCTGCCAGGGAGTGGTTAGAATTCTGTTGCCCTGCCAGGGAGTGGGTATAATTCTGCTGCCCTGCCAGGGAGTGGTTAGAATTCTGTTGCCCTGCCAGGGAGTGGGTATAATTCTGTTGCCCCCTGCCAGGGAGTGGTTAGGAATTTCCTGTTGCCCTGCCAGGGAGTGGGTAGAATTCTGTTGCCCCTGACAGGGAGTGGTTAGAATTCTGTTGCCCTGCCAGGGAGTGGGTATAATTCTGTTGCCCTGCCAGGGAGTGGTTAGAATTCTGTTGCCCTGCCAGGGAGTGGGTAGAATTCTGTTGCCCTGCCAGGGAGTGGGTATAATTCTGTTGCCCTGCCAGGGAGTGGTTAGAATTCTGTTGCCCTGCCAGGGAGTGGGTATAATTCTGTTGCCCTGCCAGGGAGTGGTTAGAATATTTATATTAATATCAATGGAGAGCTTAAAAAAAAATATCAGCCCTATTTTATTCAAAAGCACCACTGCTAGACATTTAGCACCGTTAATGCATGTGGAAAGCGTCCACACTACACTTACTTCATAGTCGTGGCCTCTTTCAATATCTTGAGACGTTCGTAGAAGTCTGCCTTGTCTCCCAGAGTCTGTGGATATAAAGCTCACTCTAAAATATCTACACAACGTCTGCAACACGAGGAGTGTCAGCAAACCAATCTGCCCATCTGAGCCACTATAAAAAATATTTTTAATGGTGGGGAAACGCCTGGCCAACCCAACACGATAATAATTATGTTTTGGCCAGCATGCATATGAAACAGAGATAGCAGTGTTTCTGCGATTTTTATGGTCCACATTGCCCAACCAGCAACTTAAAGAAAACAGAAAAGTTTTATCAAGTCTCTCACAAAAAAATCTACATTGCACACATATCAATGAAGCTTTTCTAATTGGAGTGAAAATGACCTGCTCGCCCTTTGAAATGTTTGAACTAATTTTATTTTTTACTTTTCAGCGCAGGATTACTTTTAGGTGTCAGATAAAAATAAAAAGCACTCTGACTAAAATATAATCACCACCAACGAAAGTCTCTATAAATAGCCAAGAAATATGGAGAATAGAGACATACACAGTGAATAGAGACAGACAGAGAGGATGGAGACAAACACAGAGGATGGAGACAGACACAGAGAATGGAGACAGACACAGAGAATGGAGATAGACACAGAGAATGGAGACAGACACAGAGAATGGAGACAGACACAGAGAATGGAGAAAGACACAGAGAATGGAGACAGACACAGAGAATGGAGACAGACACAGAGAGAAAAAAAAAACTGCCACTCTTATCAGTGACCGCCAACCTTCAGAGCCACTGACTTGCTGGTCTTAGTTTCCGGATCCTCCAGAAGACCCTCATAGACTGTACCGAATGAACCCTGGCCCAGTTCTTTCAGAAGTCGTACGTTCTCTCTGGGAACCTCCCATTCGTCGGGGGAATACACTGAAAAATTTCATCAAATCTCGCATGACAACCTCATAGGAAAAAAAAAAAAAAAAAACAGCTTGACGTCTGCAAATGTGACACTAGAATTAGGCAGTGGCTACCAAACTGTGGGACTGGATCGCGGACGAATTAGTTAAAAACATGAGTGCCTATAATTAAACCCTTTTTCTCCTTACGTTAAAAAACTTGAAAGTTTGTTAATCTGAAATGTATAAGGGGGAAAATTAAGGATAAAAATTAATGACAGTTTTATTTTCTTTCTTTTAATGTAATTTCTCTTAAAAGGTGGGGGGGGGGGTTACATAAACAAAAATCAGTTTTATGTTCTGACAAAGGGTTGTGACACATGAAAGTTTCAGAACCACTGTTTAGCTTGTCTAAGAACCAGCCAGATTGAGATATATTCAAGTCTTGAGTCGATCTCCAAGTGGCCAGTTCTTGGACAAGTTAAAATGCTGTGCCACATTTGAAGAAGGATTTTCATATTTAAAGTTTTGAAATAATTATTTTGTATTTCATTTCTTTTTCATTTCTATTTCATTAAACTTTTTTATGCAGTTTATATATCCCTTGACAAATAAAAACTGTCTGTAATTAAATCAAACAAAACCACATTTCACTTTCTCTGTCCACCTTGAATTATTTTCATTTTAAAAAAAAAGATACGTACATTCCTCTGACCGCATGTAGTGTGGATTCTCTGACACAATCACACTTGGATTTTTCTTTATCCTTCAAAGAAAACAAATGGGGTAGAAACTGTTTAAACTTCTAAAAGTTCAATTCAAGTCAAAGTTCAACTGTGATAAAAAGTTAAAAACTGTGAACTTATTCAATGATTTAGTCCTAAGACTAACTGATGAAACAAAATTTCAACAGACTGAAGCTGCAACAATAATCTTCATCTCATTGAAGTTAGAACAAACCACTTTCATGAATTTACAGTGGCTCCAATGAAATCTACGTCTATAAAGCTTATTTCATTACTTCTTTTTTTTTTAACAAATATTGATAAATTAGCTAAACTGTAGCTCTTTGTAACATACACGTATATTTAAATGTACATCTGGACCGTGGCTTTCATTGACCACAGGCATGGACAACCCTGCGGTGTAATGAAAAATAAGACCAGGATAAGTTTCTTTAACCTTACTTGCGATAGATGTAGTAGAAAACACCAGTGAGAAGTAAACCCACACATAACGGACTGAGAATACCAGCAATTAATCCAGCATCTATTTTATCTAAAAAAAAAAAATAATACAAAATTTCAGAAGTTTTTAAAAAAAAACAAAAAAAACACTGTCAGGATTAACTGTGACGATATGGATGTAAACAATGACGATATGGAGGCAAACAATGGCGATATGGAGGCAAACAATGGTGATATGGAGGCAAATAATGCTGATATGGAGGCAAACAATGCTGATATGGAGGCAAACAATGACGATATGGAGGCAAACAATGGCGATATGGTGGCAAACAATGGCGATATGGAGGCAAATAATGTCGTTTAAAATTTTTATTTTAGTTTCAAGGTTCTAGTCACAGATTTTGTCATTTCTTAAGCCGTAGCAATAATTCAGTCCATGTGATCCGGAGTGTAAAAAAAAAAAAAAAAAGTTTTTGTTGTTGTAACTTTTTATTTCTTATCCAGTTTGTTTTACAAATTTTAATGCGTTCAGAATCGATGACATTTTACATTTTAGATGTGTTTTACAATTCGTATTATTAGGTTTTTTTATTATTATACCGTCATCATATGTTTCCAGAGACAACCCTTACTAATAAATATGTTGGCTATTAAATATGTTGGCTATTTTTGTTATAATAACTTAATTTTTTTATTTAATACAATATTGTTTTGAAGATAATTTAATTCTGTTTAAGATGATATAAGAAAAATCTGTTTTGTTAAAACATACATTTTTGATACTAGATCTTATCTTCAGCCTGAAAAGTTAGTTAAGAATTTTTGCAGTCACGGTAAGGACAATGGTGCAGAAGGGAACGAGTTAGGTGACTTAAGGTGATGATAAATTCTTTTCGGATTCTTTTTAATTATTCTAAACAAGCCTAAACAAAGTTTTTTTTTTTTTGAGAGAATTAATCCGGGGATTTATTTTTAAAACTATTAAATTCTCAACTATTTCTTTCAGTGAGAGAATTTGAGAGAATTAATCCTGGGATTCGGCACATCAAATTACAACTTCCTGTGCAATATTAATCACACGAAATTGAATAATGGTAAAAAATTTTCTTATAAACTACACCCTGTCTGGTACACCCTGTCTGGTACACCCTGTCTAGTACACCCTGTCTGGTACACCCTGTCTGGTACACCCTGTCTGGTACACCCTGTCTGGTACACCTTGTCTGGTACATTCATGGGTAAACTACAACCACAGGCCAAGTGCGACCCATGGGTCTGAACCAGCTCAAGGTCAGCTATTATGCGCTCATTTACATCAAGAATGTCTACATTTAATTTTTACTAGCCCACATTTGGTCTAGCACTAGAATTACAAAGTAATTAGCTCAGCTCAAGGGATTTACCTTCAATGTAAGGAATAAAAATATACTTCGGCTCAGAGTATGTGCCATTGCCAGCCAGCGAAACTGCTCTAACTTGTATAGAATAATTTCCGGGCTCCAAATGCATACGATATTCACGGCTGTTGTTGGCATTGATGCAGTGGACAGGGGCTTGATCCTGTGAAATATGATAAAGAAGTTTTAGTTCTTCTATTGATAAAGAGGTTTTAGTTCTTCTATTGATAAAGAAGTTTTAGTTCTTCTATTGCTGCCTAAAAATCCATACAAATATATTTACACAAACAAGATTCTTAAATGATCATAAATATTAATTTCAAATAAAGAAATTTTAAGGTGAAGAAAAAGCATATTTCTTCTAAATACTTATTAGACACTAAAAAAAATTCATTATATCCCCAGTAAAGTGCAGGAAACTCTCGACTTATTGGTATGTGTGGGAGATGGGTGAGCCAAAAGTCTATAAGCCTGAGTCTTACAAATCACAGGTGCCACAACTATAACATGTTTAGTTTTTTTTTTTTGTTTACCTACAAAACATTATCTGATTACCTCCTGCCAGAGACTTTGGCCTCTATGATATAATACTACTGAAGATTATCTGATTATCTCCTGCCAGAGACTTTGGCCTCTATGATATAATACTACTGAAGATTATCTGATTACCTCCTGCCAGAGACTTTGGCCTCTATGATATAATACTACTGAAGATTATCTGATTACTTCCTGCCAGAGACTTTGGCCTATATGATATAATACTACTGAAGATTATCTGATTACTTCCTGCCAGAGACTTTGGCCTATATGATATAATACTACTGAAGATTATCTGATTACCTCATGCCAGAGACTTTGGCCTCTATGATATAATACTACTAAACATTATCTGATTACCTCCTGCCAGAGACTTTGGCCTATATGATATAATACTACTGAAGATTATCTGATTACCTCATGCCAGAGACTTTGGCCTCTATGATATAATACTACTAAACATTATCTGATTACCTCCTGCCAGAGACTTTGGCCTATATGATATAATACTACTGAAGATTATCTGATTACCTCCTGCCTCTATGATATAATACTACTGAAGATTATCTGATTACCTCACTGCCAGGGACTTTGGCCACTCTGATATTGTACTGCAGAATTCTGCCATTGGGTTTTTCAGGCGCATCCCAGGTTATGATAACCTCATTTGTCTTATTGGGCAATATTCCAACAAATACTTCGGATGCTTTCAGGTTGTCAGCATGAGCTGTAGATGATTTTAAAAAAAAATGAAATGTATATACCTTTGACAATAAATAGATTTTTTTTTTACGTGAACTTTTTGATGTGCCAATTCTCTGGAATATATCCCCTGTGGCTAAATATGCCTAGATATAATTAGCTGGAATATATCCCCTGTGGCTAAATATGCCTAGATATAATCTGCTGGAATACATCCCCTGTGGCTAAATATGACTAGATATAATCTGCTGGAATACATCCCTTGTGGCTAAATATGCCTAGATATAATCTGCTGGAATACATCCCCTGTGGCTAAATATGCCTAGATATAATCTGCTGGAATACATCCCCTGTGGCTAAATATGCCTAGATATAATCTGCTGGAATACATCCCCTGTGGCTAAATATGCCTAGATATAATCTGCTGGAATACATCCCCTGTGGCTAAATATGCCTAGATATAATCTGCTGGAATACATCCCCTGTGGCTAAATATGCCTAGATATAATCTGCTGGAATACATCCCCTGTGGCTAAATATGCCTAGATATAATCTGCTGGAATATATCTCCTGTGGCTAAATATGCCTAGATATAATCTGCTGGAATATATCCCCTGTGGCTAAATATGCCTAGATATAATCTGCTGGAATACATCCCCTGTGGCTAAATATGACTAGATATAATCTGCTGGAATACATCCCCTGTGGCTAAATATGCCTAGATATAATCTGCTGGAATACATCCCCTGTGGCTAAATATGCCTAGATATAATCTGCTGGAATACATCCCCTGTGGCTAAATATGGCTAGATATAATTACAATGATGGCAATTTTTGAATAATAATGTTCCCCCCCCCCCATTTTATTTGACTCTTTGCTGTTCATAATTTAAATTTTTTAGTGTTATCCAGTTGAATTGTGTGAGCTGAATTTAAATACTAGTGGCGTAGTACAATATTGACACTATTGTGTTTTAAATACTAGTGGCGTAGTACAATATTGACACTATAATGTTTTAAATACTAGTGGCGCAGTACAATACTGACACTATTGTGTTTTAAATACTAGTGGCGTAGTACAATATTGACACTATTGTTTTTTACATTCTAGTGGCGTAGTACAATATTGACACTATTGTGTTTTAAATACTAGTGGCGTAGTACAATATTGACACTATTGTGTTTTAAATACTAGTGGCGTAGTACAATATTGACACTATTGTGTTTTAAATACTAATGGCGTAGTACAATATTGACACTATTGTGTTTTAAATACTAGTGGCGTAGTACAATCTTGACACTATAGTGTTTTAAATACTATTGGCGTAGTACAATATTGACACTATTGTGTTTTAAATACTAGTGGCGTAGTACAATCTTGACACTATAGTGTATTAAATACTATTGGCGTAGTACAATATTGACACTATTGTGTTTTAAATACTAGTGGCGTAGTACAATATTGACACTATTGTGTTTTAAATACTAGTGGCACAGTACAATATTGACACTACTGTGGTACAAAAAAAGGGGTCTTTATTAAAAATTATGCATTTCAGACTTGAGATCAGAGTAACGCGGATGTTTGGAACAATTTTGTCCACTTAAAAAAACAAGCAATTTAAGTCTTTTCCGTTTCGGACACAGGAGCATTTTCGGACGAAATCCGTATTTTTTTTTTTCCGGGTTACAGCCATAATTATTGCTCCACGCGAATGGATTGATAAATTTAGAGAGGGAAGTAATCATGTTGAATAACTATTACAAAAATAAATAATGATTACGCCCCTTTGATTAGCTTTTATTATTTATATTTAAAATATAAGCAAAAACTGTATATAAGAAACTCTTATATTTTGGCTCTGAGAGGTCAGATCGCGAAATGGACTTTTGATGTACACTTGGCAGGCCAAGACCTACAAAATGATATATACATCATGGGTCTAGGACTAATGGTTGCTGAGATATAGGGCGCTCCTTAGTTAATATAGCTTATATAGTAAAAAACGGTACATAATACGCCCTTTTTGGGCCCTCAGAGGTCCTATTGCGAAAGGCACTTTTGATGTACACAGGGCAGGCCAAGACCTACAAAATAATATATACATCATGGGTCTAGGACTTATGGTTGCTGAGATCTAGGGCGCTCCTTTGTTAATATAGCTTATATAGTAAAAAACGGTACTTTATAAGCCCCCTTTTACGGCCCTCAGAGGTCAGATCGCGAAACGGACAAAAGTCATTTCTTGGCAGGCCAAAACCTACAAAATGATATATACATCATGAGTCTAGGACTTATGGTTGTTGTGATTTAGGGTGATGACGGACAGACAGATAGACAGACAGACAAAACGGGGACAATAGAGCATTTTTTTTCGAAAATGCTCTAAAAATGTACACTGTAAAAACCTAAGTGGGAACAGGTTAATAAATACATGTAGTAGTTCTGATCTTAGAAAAACTAAAACTGTGTCCCCCCCTTTTGGTGAAAATTTAGTGTCTGAAAGTAAACAATTAACCAAAATGAATTTTTAGAAAAATCAATTTTTTTGTTGCTTTTTAATGTATTTTTTTTTTTTGGGGTATTCTGGCAAAAATTTTTCTGTCCATGTCAAGTTTGGCAGGCATTTCATGTATTTGACCAATTCTATCAAGATCTTGATCTCTTGTTTTGATTTTTTTAAAAATGGGGGCAGGACAAGGAAAAAAAAAAAAAAAATTAAAGAAAGATGGAGAAGACTTACGAAGGGATGCCGTCTGACCAAATTCCGTTTCTTTAGCGCTACACAGCGGTCCATGATGCGGGCTGCTGTCCTGACAGGCCTCAACCTGCACAACATATAGGTCAACTGACAGTCAAGAAATTAAAACCTTGCGTAGCATGCTACTGCCAGAGATAAACTGACAGTCAAAAAATTAAAACCTTGCGTAGCATGCTACTGCCAGAGATAAACTGACAGTCAAAAAATTAAAACCTTATGTAGCATGCTACTGCCAGAGATAAACTGACAGTCAAAAAATTAAAACCTTGCGTAGCATGCTACTGCCAGAGATAAACTGACAGTCAAAAGATTAAAACCTTGCGTAGCATGCTACTGCCAGAGCTGCTCTTATGGATAGGGGGGAAAACTAAGCGACCATATGATGGGGTCCTCTTGGCCATTTGGACCCCCCTTTTGTATAAATTTGACCAAACCCGTTGCCATAACACACCCCGCCCCCGGGGGTACCTAAATGTCTCTCAAAAGACCAACGCCTCTAAAAAATCAACATAAGACGGGCTCTGGTTACAGCTTAAAACAATTATGTAATTCTTTTTTGTTTAATCATTGCAGTTTGTAAACAAAGGATTCACCTCAATTCTATAATACTGGTGATGCTTCAGATTCGGCAGTGTAATTTTTGTATCGTTGACATCCACCTGGTGTGGGTAGATCACTTTGCCAGAGGAGTTGATCTGCTGCATAGAGTCATTCTTGCTTGGTGGTGGCAAGAGTCCATCTGCAAAACTTCCGTCCCCGGTAGAATTAGACTCTACATCCTGTGCCAAATGCAAAGCAGTTATGGGGTTGTCAAAGTCTCTGCCCAGTGGCGAACTCCTTTTCTTCCTCTGTGGGGGGGCAGGTGACGGTACGGGTGGTTCAGTAGTGAACTGCAGCTCCGGTAGTTTCAGCTCAATTTTTTTGCTAGCGCATCTGTAACCATCAAAGTATTTGTTTTGAAAGAGTATTGTACATGAATACATCAAGTTTCTTGTAAGAGAGTATTGTACATGAATACATCAAGTGTCTTGTAAGAGAGTATTGTACGTGAATACATCAAGTTTCTTGTAGGTTATTTATAAGGAAAACAAAAGTTATAGTATTCATTGATTTGAACTAAGAGCAATTAAGGCAATAAAGATCAGTAACATTTTCAGAGGCTTAGCTGTTGTTTTCTCTTACAGTCAAGGTGTGTAGTGTTTTAAGTTGTTTTTTTTCCTTTGGAAAAAAAAAAAGCACAAAATTAACCCTCATACTCTCCAACCAATAATCATTGAAACACTGAAGACTGATTACTTTTTGAAAATCTTTAATTGTAGCTATCATGCATCATTTTTTACTTTTTAATTATTAAGACAAGTGTCGTCCTTATCTCTTGTGGGGGGGGGGGATCAGACTTTTTAAAAAGTATCATGCAAGGAAAACTGAAGAAAAACAATCTGTTATATAGGCCAGTGTTTCAAAAGTACGTCAGACTTTATAATGAAGGAAGGAAATCTCAAACTAATAATTAAAATTTTTTTTTTTTTAAAGTTTGTATACTGACCAAAAGGGAAAAAAAAAATGTAAGAAAAACCAGCAAGATGATAAAGGAGATCAAACTTACGCCCAAATCTGAACTGCAAGTTTATTTTCAAAGAGATTTTCAATCTGGAACTCGTTGTCTAATGATGTAGACAAAAACCCGGTGTCGACATCGCAGGAACAGCAAGAACTGGAGTTGGCTGGCGGAGTTGCTTTCTCTTTGGCCGCACTTTGGCTGGGTGGAGCAGGAATCTTTAGTTCTGACTTAAAGTCAGGAGCTAGAAGTAAAAGCAGAAGGAAATGTTCAGGCAAAAAAAAAACCTGAAGAATTGTGTTACAACCCCTAATGACTAGTCCAATGATAGTATTAGATGAAGTAGAATTTTCAAAGAATTTTTTTACATTATGGTGGCTCAGACTGTAATTGATATGGCAAACTGTTACATTTTTTTTAATGATCTGATAATATGTGATGCACTTAAATGTTATACAATGAGCAGTTTTGCAACCTAAATTCTGATATCAAGAGTATCTCAGGACAACCCCAAAAATTTCAAATATTTTAGGAAGAAATTAGTCATTTTTTTTTGTGCTAACGAAGTCATATAATATTATTGACAAGAAAGGTTAAAAAAAATATTCTAGGGTTATTTTAAGTCAAACTCAACTCCTGTATGCACTACATCTGTCAGCATCCCTGCCCCTGCAATCTTAAATGTAAGTTAAATCTTTATAAAAATATAAATTTTAAAGGCGCACTTTGCCTACCAAGGGGATTCAGAAAAAAACATTTGCAGAATAACTTCTCATGAATAAAAATTTCATTCACAGACAATTGAGCACGCCTGCAGGAGCACTTTTTTCATTTCTGAAGTACAATACGTAATGTGCCTGAATCAGATACTTACGCTTGGAACAATAGTCCCTGAAACTGTCAAAATGGGGGTCTTCTGCTGTGTAAGAGACTCTATAGAATTTGATGACCCCATTAGGTGAGCCCGGAGGAATCCAGGTGACATGCAGTTCATGAGGACCAAGAGTTTCCACATGAATTTTTCTAGGACGACTTGGTGCTAGTTTTATTTAAAAAAAAAAATCTTTTTTTTTAAATCAACACAATTTTTGAAGACATGACAGTAAGAAAATTTCATGAATTCTCATGGCCTATTGTAAGTCATTTACGCAGAGTCATATGTGCTGTAGAGACAAATAAAGATGATGGCAGAAATAAGATGGCAGAGTCATATGTGCTGTAGAGACAAATAAAGATAAAGTGTCAAGAAAAAAAAATAGAATAAACAATTTCTTTATTTATTTTGGAGAAAAAAATGCTTTTGGGAGGTCATGGTTATTTAAAATTTAAGAATCTAGGGCACAGATATTAAAAACGTAAGAGAGAAAGTGAATACAATAAGCCAAAGCAAAAAAGAAAGAACTATAATATTTATAGGTTATATGTAAAAAAAAAAAATGCTTTTTAGTTCAACAAGTTGTCAAAGTTTGTTCTTAGTTCCATGTGGTTGAACAGAGTGTAGGAGAGTCTACAGCACAGAGTGTAGAAGAGTCTACAGCACAGAGTGTAGGAGAGTCTACAGCACAGAGTGATTTCAAAACTGGGCAAACACACCTGCATGTTTTTAACCCATCTGTACATTTAAAACTTAAACAGCAGAAAGACTTCAGTCTTATTCTTTGACTGCCAAAGGAAAGTAGAGCAGTTCAAAGGTCATGACAGAAAGATGATTAGTCATAAAGAGGTTTGAAAATAAATATACATGTTGCTGTTTTTCTATTGTAGTAGTATGCCGAAACTTTTTGAATTTACCTATTTATTGTAAAACAAAATAGGTATAATTACATATTACTTTATAATTTTTTTTTTAATTTTAATATATATGACATAAATTGAAAATAAATATTGCTAAAATGCTTTAAATATCCATTATCTGACTTTTTTTTGTAAAACCGAAAACCGATTTTCATCAGGTTTTTCTTTAGAAACTGCATCTTATCACAATGTAATTTTATCTATCGTCGTCTTTTATCTACTAACAGATATCACAACAGAAACACTGATAGCGAAATAAACACAAATCCTTTGAAGAAACTCAATAGCTCTTTTATTTAGTACAAATACACTATTAGCTAAGAAATCCTGAACCTCAATTACTACTGACTGCGTCTACTTCTAATGACTAAGCTCAAACACGACCTCACCGTACAAAGGTCATCGTACAACTAACTGTCTCACTGCCCCGTCAGGCCCGTAGCCAGGAACATTGGATTGGGGGGGGCCGAAGACATTTTCGGGGGGGCGAAGAAATTTTTTTTCGGGGGGGGGAGTGCCGAAGAAATGATCAGGGCGGATCTAGACAACTTTGACGGGGGGGGCAAAACTGTTTTCATTGTTGAAAATTGGTCTTAGAACAAAAAATATTTCAATAATTTGATGATGTATTACCTAAACTTGCGATAACGGGGAGGGGGGGGGCATGGGCCCACCGGCCCCTCCCCCTAAATCCGCCCCTGGTGGGGTAGAAGAAATGTTCGGGGGGGCGAAAGCTTGCGAACGGAGAGGAGGGGTTTGGGGAGGGGATTTCAGTGAGTCCCCTCCCCAAGAAATTTTTTGCAGTTCCATATCTGGAATAGTGCATTAGTACAGATTGTTTAGCTATTAATTAGAAATATATAATTTTAACTACGTTTTAATAATGCATGGCATGTTGCAGTTTTGTTAAAAATAATTTAAATAGTAAAGAGTTTTAATGATAAAAATTTATTGAGGCTGAGCAATTTCTGATTCCTGTTATAAATATATTGACCAGTAGTTCTGCTACACAATTGTTACATAATAGATACCTGATTTATATTATTATACTGTTTGTTTAATGTATAACCCGGGAAGAAGATAAAGATGCTCTAATATAGCTTAGCTATTTGTGTGATATTTCTTATAAAATATTCAGAAAACAAAGAACAGATCTATCATCAACAACAACAGTCGCAATTATTCAATTTAAAATAAAATTAATTCTTATAAAAAGTAAATTGGCAAATTAAATAACATCACTCAGAAATCACGGAGTTTGTACTTTATTATTTTATTATACATATGTATAAAAATGAAGTCAGAAGCCAATGTTATTTTATTAACTTATTTAAGTTGCTAGTTGTCCTCAGAAGATATCAATATATAAAACTATTACAAGGTTGCGAACAAGCCCATCGACAGAAATTTCGGGCCCCTGGGCTGATATTAATATTTAAAAAAAATGATTGGCCAGCTCAGTCTGGGTCCCTAAAACTCGCCGGGCCCCTGGGCATTGGCCCCCCTGCCCCCCTACTCGTCGGCACTTGTTGCGAACTTATATTATTATACGTTTCAAATTTGCAAACTTCGTGGTTTAGCCAGCCCCGTAGCCAAGGGGGGCACTGGGGGGGGCGTGCCCCCCCCCCCGCTAGCTGTGGAGTGCCCCCCACCCACTTAAAAAAGAAGAAAAAGAGGAAAAAATAAAGAAAAAGTAAAGGTGCCCCCTTACTGGGTATTGGTGCCTCACTGCTTACTTTGACCTGGCTACGGGCCTGGGTTTAGCACTGAATTTACCTAAAAATGCTTCAGCATTCCGATTGTCTGTTAAATCTTTTTCAAATGTAAGCAGGAAAAGATTGCTTAGATACTTTTGTAACATTTATCTGCGATATGGGGTGAGCATTCATGTGAGGGTTTAGAAACTGCTCTCACACACGGCTGTTGAAGCACCAAATGTCAATGCTGCCCAAAATACCCAGAAGTGAACTTCAATAAGATTCAATCTTTTATGCCCAAAAATTAGATAAGCTATATATGTAAGTATATATAAATAGCCTGAATGATTGCCAAAATATAAACTTTTAAGTTTTTATTATTATTGATTTATTAAACAAAATGATTGATGTTTTATAGCAGTTATTATTAAAATTATGTCAAAAAACTCAAATCATGCACGGGGGGGGGCATGGGCCCACCGGCCCCTCCCCCTAAATCCGCCCCTGGTGGGGTAGAAGAAATGTTCGGGGGGGCGAAAGCTTGCGAACGGAGAGGAGGGGTTTGGGGAGGGGATCTCAGTGAGTCCCCTCCCCAAGAAATTTTTTGCAGTTCCATATCTGGAATAGTGCATTAGTACAGATTGTTTAGCTATTAATTAGAAATATATAATTTTAACTACGTTTTAATAATGCATGGCATGTTGCAGTTTTGTTAAAAATAATTTAAATAGTAAAGAGTCGCAATTGATGTTTTATAGCAGTTATTATTAAAATTGTGTCAAAAAACTCAAATCATGCACGGGGGGGGGGGGCTCAGGTCATGCACGGGGGGGGGCTCAGCCCCCCTAGCCCCCTCTGGCTACGGGCCTGTGTCCGTTACACACACACACAGACCCACAGAGAATACAATAGTCTCCAGTTACACACTCATGCTCTCCCCTGCCCATACATACCATACCGTTATTCACCCCACAGCGCACACAGTCACTCTGTGACACATCTCAAAGTCCTGCAGCAAAATAAAAAACAAACAAAAAAACCTGGTTACCAACCTGCGGGTGAGGTTCTGAAATACACAACGTCTGAATCAGCAGTGAAACCCGTCGAGGTCAGCGTTTTGGCACTGACCAGGGCGGCGTAGGTCGTGAAGGGCTTCAAATTAGTAAGAACTAGGGTGATGTTTTTGGGCTCTATGAGGATTTGGATGGTGGAGTTGGGGGCCTTGTGGATCTTGGGGACCTGCTGGTTTGGTTCATTCTCAATCTCATTCAGGTCTGGCGAGGAGACGGACTGCCAATCATTCATGAAGCACCTGTCTCTTCCCTCCTTCTTGTCTATCAGCGGCTTAGTCCTGACATCACAAATAACCTAATTAGTCATCATTCCTTGCTAGATAGATCTTCTATTTATTCAAGTCCCTATCAAGATGAAACATTTCTCGTCTCCTTAACATACAAAAACCGCTGGTAAGACTTTTTTTTCCCAGCAAATTCCTTTCACCCCCCCCCCCCGCCATGGCCCTATGGCTATGTAGGCACCACGAGAGTTATTAATAATTTACAGCCCGCACATCCTGCTGAGACAAGCTGATAAAGCACACAACTGAAGGGCCACCAGGTCATCCAGAAGCTATAAATACCGTATTTCCCTATGTATAAGCCACCCCTTTTATCCAAAATTTTCAAGCCCACGAAGTAGGGGGGGGGTGGAGTGTATGAGTGATTATTATGAATCTTGAATTTTATTTCTTTGTAAAATTTTTTTCTTTATAACTTGTTTCTCTAATAAAATATTTTTTTCAAAAATCTAAGACCAGTTTCATTTCATTAAGTGTACATTTTTTTTATTCATAATTAACTCAATGATAAAGGACAAAAATTAAAAATTTTGTCGCAAAATAATTAAACAGCAAAAAAAAAAAATAATTTAGGGATGGTCAGTATGTTTTATAACCACTGACCACCTACACCACACCCATACAGGGGCCCCTCCCTTCAGGCAATGGGGGGGGCCAGGACAGCCAAGTTTTCTTCCCTGTCCCTGCATGTATCTAAATATTTCATCACATTGCTTTAGTGGTACCCTGCATGTATCTAAATATTTCACCACATTGCTTTAGTGGTACCCAGCATAAAAAAATTACTGGCAGCGTTGCACGAGATGTTCATCGGTTGATTTCTGATTTCTTACAAAAATCGTGTGCGTTGTAACAAAAAAATGTAAAAAAGAAGCAAAATTAATTAAAAGATATAAGGGTTGGGTTGGGTTGGGAGGGGGGTGGGTGAAATATTAGTAAAACAGCAAAACATGTGTATCTAAGATGTAGGGCACACACAAGCACGATAAGCTTGTCTCATTTTCTGCCCAGTTTAAATAGTCTTTGAACATGTGAGGATAAGATCTTTGAACATGTGAGGATAAGATCTTGAACATGTGAGGATAAGATATTTGAACATGTGAGGATAAGATCTTTGAACATGTGAGGATAAGATCTTTGAACATGTGAGGATAAGATCTTTGAACATGTGAGGATAAGATCTTTGAACATGTGAGGATAAGATCTTTGAACATGTGAGGATAAGATATTTGAACATGTGAGGATAAGATCTTTGAACATGTGAGGATAAGATCTTTGAACATGTGAGGATAAGATCTTTTTTTATTTTGTTTTTTAACTTTTGTATTCATCATTATTCAAATATTTAATTTCCACATCTCTGTAAACAAATTTTTTTATATACACAGTTGTAACTTCACATACAGTTGTAACATCACATACAGTTGTACCATCACATACAGTTGTAACATCACATACAGTTGTAACATCCTACGAGAACTAATACGGGGAGATGTGAGAAGTAAAAAGAAAATGTATTTCATTGTAAGACTGTTTTGTGAAACTAAAATAATTATAGATAATTTTGTATTAATGTTGAACTCGTTTTTTTTATAGTAGAATTATTATGCAATGTTTTTGATAGATACCTCTAGTTAATGTCTCTCTAGTTATGTCTCTCTAGTAATGTCCCTCTAGTTAATGTGCCTCTAGTTATGTCCCTCTAGTAATGTCCCTCTAGTAATGTCCCTCTAGTTAATGTGCCTCTAGTAATGTCCCTCTAGTTAATGTCCCTCTAGTAATGTCCCTCTAGTTATGTCTCTCTATTAATGTCCCTCTAGTAATGTCCCTCTAGTTATGTCCCTCTAGTTAATATGCCTCTAGTTAATGTGCCTCTAGTTAATGTGCCTATAGTCAAGGTGCCTCTCTCTAGTCAAGTAGTGTTTTGTAAATGTTTTATAGATGTGTCTTCAATTTAAAAAAAAAAACAGCCTTATGCACTATTGTGTATACCATTGCATGTAGCAAAGATTGTATAAAACAAATAGTTTTAATTCTGGGGGGGGGGGGGGGGGAATCAAGATATTTTTTTTTTAAATGATTTTAATCAGTTCCTTGTGATGTTTCCAAGTCCACCTGGCTGGTCATATGTACCGGACATTCATATGAGAGATAAATGTGGCTGGACATTAGGCTGGCCACACAATCCCCCCACCCAATATGTCATGGCTACAGAAACATATGAATTCCAGTGATCCCTCTATTTTGTTTTAATCCACATCAATAATTTATCAAATAATACAACGTTCTCACACTCTACAAAAAATAACAACGTAACAAACACAACAACTCAGAGCCACAGTAAGGGGGAGTAATAAATACTTACACAGCTTTATACCAGAGTATGTATTTCCTTATCTGTCTGGAGTCACCATAAGTCAGCAGGTGCACAATGAATTTGGCTTCCATGGCCGTCACGTGAGTCAGTTCAAATCTTATTTTTTGCTCAACACCTGCAATAAAAGTAGGTCAAAGGAATGAAATTTACTGTTCCCTGAAGTGATGTAAGTTACTGGTAACCCATTTATTCGAAAATTGATAGGCAAATTAAACAGCTAGTTTCTTTTTTGCGACATTCATGAACACAATTAGAATGAACATAATAATTAGAATGAGCATAATAATTAGAATGAGCATAATAATTAGAATGAGCATAATAATTAGAATGAACATAATAATTAGAATGAGCATAATAATTAGAATGAACATAATGAGAATGAAATTAGTTGGAATGAACATATTGGTGTATATTTCTTGAAGACTCAATAAATATATGTACCCCACCCCGACCTGGATAAGTGCACCCAGGCTTTGTGAGCCGTTTAAACACTGGGAGAAACAATCAAACAATGATGATAGTCCACTATTGCGGTGGGTGAATCATTCAGCAGCGTAGGATTAAAAAGAGGGGCGCCAAAAAATTACAATCGCCGCTGGCTGCCACGAATGGCTGGCTACCGCACTGAGTGACACCACTGCTGGGGTCATTGGTATATTGCCGCTGGAAACATTCGCACACCAGTTTTACACAGTGCATACATGGATTCATGTCGCCATTCTGCATCTCAGACTTTATATCATTGCTGTGGTTGGTGACATTTAAGAAATCTTCTACTGTCTTTGGGCACAACATCCGGTTGTAACTGATGCTAATGCTGCCATTGTGGATTTTCATCTTGTCCATTTGTTTCACTGGGAAGAGTTTTCCAAATTTGGATTATCTATGATCACCAGGCTGTACCTAAAAAAAAAGGACAGTAAAAAAAAGATTTGTAAAAACTATTTGCAATATTTACATCTAGACCACAGTTTCAAAACTATTTCTGATACATCTAGACCACAGTTTCCAAAACACATTTTCAGCCTACTACCTCAATTAAAAAA
>JAGDYQ010000088.1:141960-200336 GCA_021962125.1 Bulinus truncatus
GGAGATTGAATAAAATGTCGGGAGGCCAGTCTGTATGCGATGATAAGTTGAATGGCGATGCACACAGGCCTGGGGCATCTATGTCGTTGTAGGCGGGGCGCGCCGCGTGTAGCGTCCTAAAACGAGACAACGACGTTCAATTTGGGAAAAAAAAATAAAAGTATGAAGTGGCCGTGTGGAGGAGGAGGGAAGGGACATAACTGGGCCGAAGAATTTCTTTGTGTAGCTGACAATTGTTGTTGACGAAGCTGCTGCTGTTGTTGTTGTTGTTGCTGATGATGAACATGATACAAAAAAAATGATAATTTATAGTCTTCTTGTTATTAACACTCACAAATAATGCATGTATTGTCACGTTGCCGAGATCTGTCACAAATAACACATGCATTTTCACGTTGCCGAGACCTGTCACATGTTGTGACAGAATTAAGGTTTGTTTTATCCCTATCCCCCCCCTATAATAATGATCGTTATTAAAGTGACAGTTATTAAGCCGTCCATCAGTGTAATGGCCACACGGCGCCGGGCGTTGGTTTGTTCATTTTTTTTTTAGAAAAGAAAACAACATAATTTGTGTTTTAATAAGGAAACTTTGAAAAAACAACAACAGCTTCTGGGTTGGTTGACATGCGCGTACACACATCTGTGTTTGTTTGTTGTTGTTGTTGTTGTAGGTCTACACAAATGTGTTCATCCAATTCTGTTGACTGGCTTCTGCACGGTCACAAATATCGACTGATAAACCCAGATGTATCTGGTTCGGCGCCCACCCACCCCCTTCCCGCGCCCCGTGCCTTGTCCTGGGGTGAGTTCTCTCTACTTAAAACTACTGCAGCCAGGCTTCAGCTGGTGGCAAGCGGGGGATGGGGGGGGGACACCACACGCACCTGCCGCATGGCGTTATCGGAGCAGTACGCATCCATTGGTCATAACCGCAGACACACACACACGTAAAGACAAGAATGGCGGCAGGGTGTAGTACTTTCCAAGAACATCACACCTCGGCCGAGGGAAGTCTTTAGGATACTAAATGTAGAATTTTGAAATACGGCGACACCAAAAAACAACAACAACAACACAATAGATATATAAAGATGAATGGTAAGAAATCATAAATAGTCATACATCGTAAATAGTATGATTGGGGGGGGGGTGGGAAAGGAAGAATTGTGTGTGTGTGTGTGTGTGTGTGTGTCTGTGGGGTGGTAATACTTTATCAGAAATGGACTCAATAAGGCATCATCAAATTTGATTGGTTTCTTCACCATCCCCGATTGTTCGTCTGGAAGTAATTTGCACTTGATACTCCCTCCCTCCCCCCCCTCCCCCTCCAAAAACTTTCTGTTGAGTTGTGTCTCTCTGGCAACGGGAGTGGGGTAATTTAAACTGTGTTAGATTGTACTTTTATTAGTTCCCTCTAGGGACAGGGGAGACAAGTATTGATTGCCTTGTTGTTGTTTTTTTTCTTCACCACCGGGTTCTCTCCCCCCATCATCGTCATCACCGGTCCCGGTAACACAGCTCCCTTGTATTGTTTTTTTTTTAAATTTAATATTTGTCGGAAAATCTAGGTACTGATCTAGGTACTGACATCTCTGGGTAAGGGACACCACTCTCCCAATAAATAACTCTCCGCTGGTGCTAACCGCACAACCCCCCCTTCATATGCCGAGGTCATAGAACAAGATGAATTCTACTCTTCATCTGCCCCGATGGGCTAAGGGAACTTTACTTTTTTACAGCTGAGATGAAACCTATTATCGAGCATTCCGCCAAATCTGTTCATTCATTATGTGGGAGAAATTCAGCCGGAATGTGTCGTCTAGAGAAGATGATCGGAAATAGATGTAAAATGTATGCATCGTCCCATCTTGAAACTTAACCTGTTGTTCCGGGCCAATCATGTTCCGGGCGGGCCAATCATGTTCCGGGCGGGTCAATCGTGTTCCGGACGGGTCAGTCGTGTTCCGGGCCAATCATGTTCCGGGCGGGTCAATCGTGTTCCGGGCCAATCATGTTCCGGGCGGGGCCAATCATGTTCCGCTCCAATCATTGGAGCAAATTGTTTTTGCATGATTTTTTTCTGAGCTTGTCATTAGTCAAATCAGGCGTTCTGATAAACTGCGTGACAGATATCGCCTGCGGTGGACTATGTGCCTGTCTCTCTCTCTCTCTCTCTCTCTCTCTCTCTCTCTCTCTCTCTCTCTCTTTCTCTCTCTCTCTCTCTCTCTCCCCCTCCCCACGGTAAACCTATTTTTAAAGACCTGCTATCTAAACTAATTGGCCGTTTTCTTTCTTTTCATCCCCCCAGTGCCGTCTTTGCAATGTTCAATGTTATTGAATTCGATTATTTCCCACTAAATAGATTAGTTGAGACAAGATAAGATTACTCTGTCTGTCTGTAACAGTTGTGGTCTCTCCCCCTCGTTCAGCCGCTTGGAGTGTCGTGGTGGTCTGTGTCGCTGGCAGACAAGTTCTTTTAGGAAACTATGTATTGGCCACTAGTCACATGTATGGTTACTAGTCAGGTGGGTGGAAGGTGGGGGGGGGGGGAGGGAGGAGAGGGTTCAGTGTGATGGTCTTCTTTCAGTGGACACAGCGTCTTCATGAAAGGTCAATGCCCCCCCACCTCCCGGGACACGTAATAATGTAAACTGTTCGCTTGGCTTATTCGCTTCCCTTTCCCAGCTCCACTGTTATTTTTTTTTTATTTTTACGTGTTGAAAAGTCAAGCGTGAGGTCTAATTAACACATGTGTCATGAAAACGTTTTGCACCTCTGCCAGACGATTGTTGAAAACTCTCCACCCACAATTTTTGTAACCACCGCACCGAACTCCAACCCGTCTCGTTTGTTGTGTATGTGTTACTTAAACAGTATTCAGTATCTTCACGTGAAGACCTCACGTGAGCACATCACTTGAACGGACCGACCACTCCTTGTTTTTGTTTTTTCAGTTTGCCGAGACCTGGACATCAGGTACAACGTGAGGAACCTGGAGCAGCTGAGGAACTGCACGGTCATCGAAGGCTCGCTGCACATC
The DNA here is from genome assembly GCA_021962125.1 of Bulinus truncatus. Lineage (NCBI taxonomy): Eukaryota > Metazoa > Mollusca > Gastropoda > Planorbidae > Bulinus > Bulinus truncatus. The sequence goes on from JAGDYQ010000088.1 coordinate 145,004, forward strand.
ACCCTGATCGAGTACGTCCCGCAGTCTGTGTACGACAACTACAGGTCAGTTACGCCAGCAGCTCACTCATCAGCTGTCTCTCTTCTTGTCTTCAGGTTTAACCGTTTTTGTTTTAGCTGCAATTAACGGGGGCTTGGTTCCAATGGCTGCCAAGTCCAATGGGTCCAATGGCTGCCAAGTCCAACGGGTCCAATGGCTGCCAAGTCCAATGGCTGCCAAGTCCAATGGGTCCAATGGCTGCCAAGTCCAACGGGTCCAATGGCTGCCAAGTCCAATGGCTGCCAAGTCCAACGGGCCCAATGGCTGCCAAGTCCAATGGCTGCCAAGTCCGCTGCCAAGTCCAATGGCTGCCTATGGCTGCCAAGTCCATTGGCTGCCAAGTCCAACGGGTCCAATGGCTGCCAAGTCCAATGGCTGCCAAGTCCGCTGCCAAGTCCAATGGCTGCCAAGTCCAATGGGTCCAATGGCTGCCAAGTCCAATGGCTGCCAAGTCCGCTGCCAAGTCCAATGGCTGCCAAGTCCAATGGGTCCAATGGCTGCCAAGTCCATTATTTGTCGATGATTACAGATCATAGCGCGTCAATGTGTTCTTATACTATATTAAATAAAAATAACTTCAACCGCCGCTTACAGTGAGGCCAGTGTCGTCAATAGGGGTGGGGCCACGTTATATGCTAGGGCGGAGACTACTGTACAGAAATTGCTCTGCATCTGCAGTGCTTACGTACAATGTAACATCGCCCCCGGGTCATCGGGCACGCCTCTTCCTAATGGACGTATTCAAAATGTTTTAAAAAATGTACATAAAAAGTTGTATTTGTACTTATAAAACAATATTTCCGAATCCATCACTTGCAAATCTATAGAAACACTTGAAAAAAAATCCCCAGGCCCCGGGCACGCCCACTCAGGGGCGGGCTCACTCATTCAGCGCGGGGGCCTGGCAGAGGTGTGCGGATCTTGAAATTTAGCGTCCGCGTCCGTCCATGGATTTCTATCAATGATCCGCGTCCGCAGAATCTTACAACATTGGTTTGCAGTCAGTCCGCGCGTCCGCATTGCTGGAATTTAGCTGTTTAAATGACTTGAAATTTTTTATGGTAACTCTAAAGAAGATCCGCGTCAGTCTGCGAGTCCGCAACTTAACCATACGAAGCGTCCGCTGTCAGTCCGCGGATTCGGAAAAGTCCGCTCATCTCTGGGGCCTGGGTTTAATGGCTTCATTGGCCACTGCACTAGGGCCGACACTGGCGTATATATCAAGGACACCTTACATGTGGATGATAGGTGTACTGAGTTTGTTTGGCTATTTAAAACAGGAAATGACTGCAATACAAACAAAACAATAACACTGTGGAATTTCGAATGTACACTTGACTATATTTTGTTCTGTTTCAAAGTTGCTCTACTTTTAAGGCATTCTCCTATATTGAAAGGGAGATGGGGGCCTTCATAGAGTATGTATTGATCTACTATCAACAACACCAAACACTTAAAACGTATTGTTGCTTCATTCGGGTCTTAACGGTTAGAGGAACCGATCCCTTCAGCTCGGACATTGTTAAGTCCACAATAACTTATTGATTTCAAAACATCAAGGGGGAATTAACTCTTTGTGGACGGCAGTCTATGTTGTTGCACTGAGCAGTGTGTGTTTTTGAAAAGTCTGTACATTTTGACCGGGGATGTAAAACTCGAAATTTCTGCTGCTGTTCACAGAAGATATTAAATCATTGCTGTACTTCATCGGAAATTTGAAAAATACCAAATGCGGACTCTGTATTGCAGAGTTGTTCTTATGTGTCTTGGACCCTAGCCAGAAACTTCCAGAGATATTGGAAGGCATACGCTGGGGCCCCCTTAGCACAAGAGTTTAATAGGAACTAATACTGGAAGGGGCAATTTGTTATTAAGGATCCAAGCCGTTAGATCATTTTGACTCACCATAGGAATGGCTTTGCCTTTATAGTGAGTTATTAGCATATATATATATATATATATATATATATATATATATATATATATATATATATCATAAAATAATGATTTATACATGTATTTAAAAAACAAACAACTAAACACATTAGCAATGGCCCATAGATGATCAACAAAAATCTTAAGGGCTGTTTTTTTTTTCTATTCTGTATGTTCAATGCCGGTGTTCCTTTTGTTGGCCCAACTCTAGAATCATACACAGTTTTAAAAGTTCAGTGTATTGTGTCATTATAGCCATTTTGTCCTTCCAGTTTTCCTGAACTGAGGGAGATAACTGGACACCTGATGATGTTTAAAGTTTTCGGCCTGGAGACTTTGAAGAACATGTTCCCAAACTTGGCCGTGATACGCGGAGAGGAGCTTTTCTTCGACAAGTACGCCTTATTCATCCACGAGCTGCGGGACCTACAGGAACTGGGTCTCATCGGGCTGACCAACATTCTCAACGGCTCCGTCAGGCTGACCAAGAACTTCAGGCTGTGCTACATTTCCACCATAGACTGGACAAAGATAGCTAAAGTCCCCATGTCTGAACATCAGTTTATTGTAAGTGGTACTTCTCACAGAAATGGCTAAAATCCATAATTTCAATTAAATAAAGCTAAGGACCGAGATAAAACTTGAAAATGAAATCCGTAAAGTAGCAACAAAACCTTTTTTTTTTTTTTTTTTTTGTTTTTTTTTTTTAAATATACGGAGTTGGTCTCTGATACCACTGCCCAGAGAATTGATGCATTTATTTCTTGTCCAGGAAAACAGAAAGGCAAGCATGTGTCCAGACTATTGCGACGAAGCTTGTAAAATAAATAACGACGCCAAACACTGTTGGTCCTCAACGTCCCAGGACTGTCAGAAAAATATAGGTCAGTCTCATTTGAAGGCAAGCAGGTCACTTTCGGTGCACCACTTGTGTCATTGATTTAATATCTGTTAGGAAGGTGTCACAAGTAAGCAGAAGGTTTCATTACAGAACGTGGTCAGGTGAAGTAGAGTTAACTTCTTACTCCATTTCTTACTGGGGGGGGGTCGAACTTGGGACCCTCAGGTCAACAGTTGAGTGCATTACTGCACGACCATCTGTCCCCCTCACCTGTTTCTGGGATTCTGTGGTATTGTGTACAAAGCCCAGCCGTCTTTCAAAAGTGAGGCAACGTTTTAAAAATCAAAACAAAAAAACCTTGGGGCCCAGAGATAGTCCCAGCTATGCCCTGGGATAGTCCCAGCTATGCCCAGAGATAGTCCCAGCTATGACTGGTGCTTGATGAACCCAGATATACCTTTCAGCAGTTGAGTGCTCCACCACACTGCATTCCCTGTCCCTTAATGTATGTGTAAAAATAATGTACAGATATATCATTTGACTATAATCAGTCAGTGTACCTGATTAAGTATGTGATGATTTACTTTTTTTTTGTGTGTGTGTATAGTTTAGACTTATTGATAAAGGCTGCATAAGGGGTTTAACAAATGGAACAAAAGTGAAATATTTAGTCTTATTTTCCTGTCAGGCTGTAAATGTAATGACGGTCAGACCTGCATGGCTAACGGCACTTGTTGCCATGAGTACTGCCTTGGTGGATGCTCGGGACTAACAGCCAGACATTGCCACGTCTGCAGAAGCTACCAGCTGGGTGAAGATTGTAGACCAATGTGCCCTCCCAATACCTACATTGTAAGTATGCCATGCTCTCCTCCTGAGAGCAGTTTGCTCAAAAATGTTTTTTTTCCCCACTATCATTGTTTATCGACTTTATACAAGCTGTACAGTTTTGAATTGAGTCTATATCGAGGCCTGATGGATTAAAAACAATAATAATAATATGAAATGTGTAATGTCTGGTTCGTCTCATTTTTCTCTTACATAGTCTATTACATTGGACAATACAAGTGTAATAGTGGCTACAGGATGCTATGTCCTGTCCAGAGGGCTCTTATCTAGCTGAAATCTTTAGTTGCCATCTAGTATCCATTAAAGAATACTAATTTGCGGGAATGTTTGTAATTAGGAAGAGTCTAATACCGATAAATGGCTATAAAACAAAGGGTCACTAGTAATATACTTTTCTTCTTTGTATCTTGTGGAACAGCTGATAAATCTTTGACATTTTTTGCTGTTTTTTGTCAGCATAAATTTTTTTTAAACACCCCCCCCCCCCCCATCGCTGTTAAAATTGATTGCTTTTGATGACCTTTCAGCTGGCTGGTCGCCGATGTCTGACCGACAAGGAGTGCCTGAGTTTGCCGCCTCTGACGCCGCATAAAATTCAGAACTATGTGACCAACAACACACCCAAACTGCTGCAGTGGCGGGGTCAGAAGGAGTGCGTCTTTAAATGTCCATTGGGCTTCACGGTGACTGAGCCGGCAGGACGGGGAACTGAAGAGTGTGTGCAGTGCCATGACAGCTGCCCTAAAGGTTGATTGTGTATAGTCATTCACTCATTGATTGTATAGTCATTCACTCATTGGTTGTATAGTCATTCACTCATTGGTTGTATAGTCATTCACTCATTGCTTGTATAGTCATTCACTCATTGCTTGTATAGTCATTCACTCATTGCTTGTATAGTCATTCACTCATTGCTTGTATAGTCATTCACTCATTGCTTGTATAGTCATTCACTCATTGATTGTATAGTCATTCACTCATTGCTTGTATAGTCATTCACTCATTGCTTGTATAGTCATTCACTCATTGCTTGTATAGTCATTCACTCATTGGTTGTATAGTCTTTCACTCATTGATTGTATAGTCATTCACTCATTGATTGTATAGTCATTCACTCATTGGTTGTATAGTCATTCACTCATTGGTTGTATAGTCATTCACTCATTGGTTGTATAGTCATTCACTCATTGCTTGTATAGTCATTCACTCATTGATTGTATAGTCATTCACTCATTGGTTGTATAGTCATTCACTCATTGGTTGTATAGTCATTCACTCATTGCTTGTATAGTCATTCACTCATTGCTTGTATAGTCATTCACTCATTGGTTGTATAGTCATTCACTCATTGGTTGTATAGTCATTCACTCACTGATTGTATAGTCATTCACTCATTGATTATAGCTGCACCTTGCGAAACCTTTGAAAACCTTCCTTTTCATCAACAGTTTTTATGACGAATTAAAAACCTTCCTTTTCATCAACAGTATTTATAACAAATTAACTTAAAATGATTTAAAATACTTTCAGAAAAGAATAATTAATTGAGGAGTATGTTCACACTGATAATTTTTGCATCTAAAAAAATTTTTTTTCAATAGTAATTAAACAAGAAAAAGTTTTTTTCCGGACTCTCGCTGATTTCTTTTTTCTTCCTTTTTTTGGGTAATAGAAATCTGAGCTGTAATAATTAGTTTGTTTTAACTTTTCTCCGTCCCCCCCCCCCCCCCCCGGTATATTTCTTTACAGCAACAGTTTGAGAGCCACTCTATCAATGCCCTCGTTGTTTTTTTATTTGATAGTTTGCAACAAAACAAAAGTGTACAACCTGAAAGACTCTGAACAACTCTTCAACTGCACCAAGATACAAGGAGACCTGGACATACTTCTGTATTACGGAGGAGGTAAACGGCTTCATACGATTCTTTTTGGGAAAAAAGAAAAATATATTACTGTGAAAGTATCGTCTTTTTGACAATTTTTTTGATTTAAAGTTATGAATTTTTTTTTTTTAGATAAATGGTTTCAAGACTAACTTTTTCTTAGTATAAGTAGGTTTCTGGAGCCATTTTTTAATTTTTTTCTCATTCATCAGAATATTGCTTCTGTCACTGCTAATTTGAGATTCAGTCTGTTAACATGAGTTAGATAAATATGTTGATATGTATACACACACACTCTCATATAAACGTATATTGTATGTAATGTTCTGTTCTGGCTGTCAGCTGATATGTATATATACACACACACTCTCATACAAACGTATATTGTATGTAATGTTCTGTTCTGGCTGTCAGCTGATATGTATATATACACACACACTCTCATACAAATGTATATTGTATGTAATGTTCTGTTCTGGCTGTCAGCTGATATGTATATATACACACACACTCTCATACAAACGTATATTGTATGTAATGTTCTGTTCTGGCTGTCAGCTGATATGGACACTGAGCTAACGAAGAACCTGGGGCAGATCAAGGAGGTGACTGGCTATCTGAAAATAATGAGGTCCTTCGGCTTGGTGTCATTACATTTTTTCCAAAGTCTGGAGATCATCGGAGGCGAGAGACTGGTAAATGACAAGTAAGTGAAAAACTTTCACAACCTGCTTAAAAATTTTTTTATTTTGAATGTATAATAATGCCAAGAATTTTTTTTTTATATTTTATTTACATAAACCTTAAATTTCCTCCTCCGGCAGATCAACATACACAAGTTGGTTGTTTTTTTTTTTCCTCAGATTGCCTGTAATCAGCCATTTTTTTTTCTTGCAGTTCAGTGTCTTCTACTCCCTTTATAAACACAGATCTATACGGTGGATAACTAAAATTTCATGATTTATACCATTCAAATTAAATTACAGTTTTGAACCGGTTATTATTAGAAATTAAAATTTCAAAATTTAAGAAAATGAGTATGTTAAATGTTTCAAGTGCTACTAATTTTTGTGTGAAAATTTGCAGAAATGTGCGTTCTTAATAGTTGTTTTTTTTTCCAGTTATTTCTCCAAATCTATAAGTATGTCTTTCTGGATGGCTGTCAGTCTATTAAGTTGTGCAAAAAATTTCATCTAAAATCATCTATATTTTAGTGTATAGTTAATTGATATTTCTGCCCATTGACTAAGAAGTGACCAACAGACAAATTTAATCAGTTTCAAAGATAGTTGTCTCTTATTGTACCTGTGAGCTGGGAAGGCAGTTAGTTAAGAGGTTGAATATTTAGTTATTTCCCTTTGCCCAGAATAATTTGACTTCACTTTTTAGAAACCCTTGATAAATTAATGGGTCATCTTTGTTCATTCCAGGGGACGGGTGGTCGTGCGGTGTAGAGCGCTCGACTGTTGACCGGAGGGTCCCGGGTTCGAATCTCATTGAGAACCTTGGGATTTTTTCAGGTCATGGTGATAGTCCCCAAGTCCACCCAGCTTTAAATGGGTACCTGACTTTAAGTTGGGGGAGTAAAGGCGGCTGGGCGTTGTGCTAACCACACAATCCCTTTATATGCCAAGGTTATAGAAACAGATGAATTCTACACTTCATCTGCCCCGATGACCCATTAGGGTTAAGGGAACTTTACTTTTGTTCATTCCTATAGGTACAAACATTTTTTATCAAAATTCACAAATGTTAAATAATGTGCCTTGGGCCAAGCAGCATTTTTAGTTTTCTTTAAGTCTTGAACATTTTTAGTTTTCTTTAAGTCTTGAACATTTTTAGTTTTCTTTAAGTCTTGAACATTTTTAGTTTTCTTTAAGTCTTGAAAACTAAAAGTCAAAAGCACACAACATTTTCCCTTCATATCCTTTGTTAATTTTAAAATGTAATCTCAATTGCAATAGACTTAGGAATATCCAACTTCAGTACTAAACAGGATTTACTTTAAAAAGTTTCATATCATAGGTTTTTTTTGTATTTATAGAAGAACTGTTGCCAAATGAATCATAGGTTTTATTGGACTTAAAGAAGAACTGTTGCCAAATGTATCATAGGTTTTATTGGACTTATAAAAGAACTGTTGCCAAATGTATTATAGGTTTTATTGGACTTATAGAAGAACTGTTGCCAAATGTATCATAGGTTTTATTGGACTTATAAAAGAACTGTTGCCAAATGTATTATTTCACTTAAAGTAATTTTTTTTTTTAATTGAGGCAGTAGGCTGAAAAATGTGTTTTGGAAACTGCGGTCTAGATGTATCAGAAATAGTTTCAGAAACTGCGGTCTAGATGTATCAGAAATAGTTTCGGAAACTGCGGACTAGATGTATCAGAAATAGTTTTGGAAACTGCGGCCTAGATGTATGAGAAATAGTTTCGGAAACTGCGGCCTAGATGTATCAGAAATAGTTTTGGAAACTGCGGCCTAGATGTATGAGAAATAGTTTCGGAAACTGCAGCCTAGATGTATCAGAAATAGTTTTGGAAACTGCGGTCTAGATGTATGAGAAATAGTTTCGGAAACTGCGGCCTAGATGTATCAGAAATAGTTTTGGAAACTGCGGCCTAGATGTATCAGAAATAGTTTTTACAAATCTTTTTATACTGTCCTTTTTTTTTTTTTTTAGGTACAGCCTGGTGATCATAGATAATCCAAATTTGGAAAAACTCTTCCCCGTGAAACAAATGGGCAAGATGAAAATCCACAATGGCAGCATCAGCATCAGTTACAACCGGATGTTGTGCCCGAAGACAGTCGAGGATTTCTTAAATGTCACCAACCACAGCAGTGATATAAAGTCTGAGATGCAGAATGGCGACATGAATCCATGTATGCACTGTGTAAAACTGGTGTGAATGTTTCCAGGGTTGTAGCTGGCTGTTGTGGTGTGTCACTCAGTGCCGTAGCCAGCCATTGTGGCGACTTGTGTCTGTGTAATTTTTTGCAGCCCTCTTTTCCCAATCCTACGCTACTGAATAATTCACCCTTGCCTAGTGGTTATCATCATTGTTAGAGTGTGTTTCTCCTAGTGTTTAAACGGCTCACAAAGCCTGGGTGCACTTATCCAGGTCGAAGTGGGGTACATATATTTATTGAGTCTTCAAGAAATATACACCAATATGTTCATTCCAACTAATTTCATTCTCATTATGTTCATTCTAATTATTATGCTCATTCTAATTATTATGTTCATTCTAATTATTATGTTCATTCTAATTATTATGTTCATTCTAATTATTATGTTCATTCTAATTATTATGCTCATTCTAATTACTATGTTCATTCTAATTATTATGTTCATTCTAATTATTATGCTCATTGTAATTATTAATTCTAATTATTATGTTCATTCTAATTATTATGTTCATTCTAATTATTATGTTCATTCTAATTATTATGCTCATTGTAATTATTAATTCTAATTATTATGTTCATTCTAATTATTATGCTCATTCTAATTATTATGTTCATTCTAATTATTATGCTCATTGTAATTATTAATTCTAATTATTATGTTCATTCTAATTATTATGCTCATTGTAATTATTATGCTCATTGTAATTATTAATTCTAATTATTATGTTCATTCTAATTATTATGTTCATTCTAATTATTATGTTCATTCTAATTATTATGCTCATTGTAATTATTAATTCTAATTATTATGCTCATTCTAATTATTAATTCTAATTATTATGCTCATTCTAATTATTATGTTCATTGTAATTATTAATTCTAATTATTATGCTCATTCTAATTATTATGCTCATTCTAATTATTATGTTCATTCTAATTATTATGTTCATTCTAATTGTGTTCATGAATGTCGCAAAAAAGAAACTAGCTGTTTAATTTGCCTATCAATTTTCGAATAAATGGGTTACCAGTAACTTACATCACTTCAGGGAACAGTAAATTTCATTCCTTTGACCTACTTTTATTGCAGGTGTTGAGCAAAAAATAAGATTTGAACTGACTCACGTGACGGCGATGGAAGCCAAATTCATTGTGCACCTGCTGACTTATGGTGACTCCAGACAGATAAGGAAATACATACTCTGGTATAAAGCTGTGTAAGTATTTATTACTCCCCCTTACTGTGGCTCTGAGTTGTTGTGTTTGTTACGTTGTTATTTTTTGTAGAGTGTGAGAACGTTGTATTATTTGATAAATTATTGATGTGGATTAAAACAAAATAGAGGGATCACTGGAATTCATATGTTTCTGTAGCCACAACATATTGGGGGATTGTGTGGCCAGCCTAATGTCCAGCCACATTTATCTCTCATATGAATGTCCGGTACATATGACCAGCCAGGTGGACTTGGAAACGGACTTGGAAACATCACAAGGAACTGATTAAAATCATTTAAAAAAAAAAATATCTTGGCTGTCCTGGGCCCCCCATTGCCTGAAGGGAGGGGCCCCTGTATGGGTGTGGTGTAGGTGGTCAGTGGTTATAAAACATACTGACCATCCCTAAATTATTTTTTTTTTGCTGTTAAATTATTTTGCGACAAAATTTTTAATTTTTGTCCTTTAGCATTGAGTTAATTATGAATATAAAAAAAATGTACACTTAATGAAATGAAACTGGTCTTAGATTTTTGAAAAAAAATATTTTATTAGAGAAACAAGTTATAAAGAAAAAAAATTTACAAAGAAATAAAATTCAAGATTCATAATAATCACTCATACACTCCACCCCCCCCCCTACTTCGTGGGCTTGAAAATTTTGGATAAAAGGGGTGGCTTATACATAGGGAAATACAGTATTTATAGCTTCTGGACGACCTGGTGGCCCTTCAGTTGTGTGCCTTATCAGCTTGTCTCAGCAGGATGTGCGGGCTGTAAATTATTAATAACTCTCATGGTGCCTACATAGCCATAGGGCCATGGGGGGGGGGGGGGGGGATGAAAGGAATTGGCTGGGAAAAAAAAAGTCTTACCAGCGGTTTTTTATATGTTAAGGAGACGAGAAATGTTTCATCTTGATAGGGACTTGAATGATGACTAATTGGGTTATTTGTTTATCAGGACTAAGCCGCTGATAGACAAGAAGGAGGGAAGAGACAGGTGCTTCATGAATGACTGGCAGTCCGTCTCCTCGCCAGACCTGAATGAGATTGAGAATGAACCAAACCAGCAGGTCCCCAAGATCCACAAGGCCCCCAACTCCACAATCCAAATCCTCATAGAGCCAAAAAACATCACCCTAGTTCTTACTAATTTGAAGCCCTTCACGACCTACGCCGCTCTGGTCAGCGCCAAAACGCTGACCTCGACGGGATTCACTGCTGATTCAGACGTTGTGTATTTCAGAACCTCACCTGCAGGTTGGTAACCAGGTTTTTTTGTTTTTTATTACTTTGTTGTGGGACTTTGAGATGCAGTTTCTGAAGAAAAACCTGGTGAAAATCGGTTTTCGGTTTTACAAAAAAAAAAAATCAGATAATGGATATTTAAAGCATTTTAGCAATATTTATTTTCAATTTATGTCATATAAATTAAAATTGTAAAAAAAATTATAAAGTAATATGTAATTACAGTCGATTCCGCTTAATTGGGACACATCGGGACCGAGGCTTTTTCTCCCAATTAAGCGGCTGTCCCAATTGAACATACAAATGTAATATTGGCTTCTTGGTTTGGTTTCTTTGAGATTTGTCCCAAATAAGCGGCTGTCCCAATTAAGCGGTGTCCCAATTAAGCGGAATCCACTGTATATCTATTCTGTTTTACAATAAATAGGTAAATTCAAAAAGTTTCGGCATACTACCACAATAGAAAGACATCAACATGTATATTTATTTTCAAACCTCTTTATGACTAATCGTCTTTCTGTCATGACCTTTGAACTGCTCTACCTTCATTTGGCAGTCAAAGAATAAGACTTGACTCTTTCTGCTGTTCAAGTTTTAAATGCACAGGTCTGTTAAAAACATGCCGGTGTGTCTGCCCAGTTTTGGAATCCCTCTGTGCTGTAGACTCTCCTACACTCAGTCCAACCACATGGAACTAAGAACAAACTTTGACAACTTGTTGAACTAAAAAGCAATTTTTTTTTTTTTTTTACATATAACCTATAAATATTATAGTTCTTTCTTTTTTGCTTTGGCTTATCGTGTTCACTTTCTCTCTTACGTTTTTAACATCTGTGCCCTAGATTTTTAAATTTTAAATAACCACGACCTCCCAAAAGCATTATTTTCTCTAAAATAAAGAAAGAAATTGTTTATTCTATTTTTTTTTTCTTGACACTTCATCTTTATTTGTCTCTACAGCACATATGACTCTGCCATCTTATGTCTGCCATCATCTTTATTTGTCTCTACAGCACATATGACTCTGCCATCTTATGTCTGACATCATCTTTATTTGTCTCTACAGCACATATGACTCTGCCATCTTATGTCTGCCATCATCTTTATTTGTCTCTACAGCACATATGACTCTGCCTTCTTATTTCTGCCGTCATCTTTATTTGTCTCTACAGCACATATGGCTCTGCCATCTTATGTCTGCCATCATCTTTATTTGTCTATACAGCACATATGACTCTGCCATCTTATGTCTGCCATCATCTTTATTTGTCTCTACAGCACATATGACTCTGCCATCTTATTTATGATATCATCTTTATTTGTCTCTACAGCACATATGACTCTGCCATCTTATGTCTGATATCATCTTTATTTGTCTCTACAGCACATATGACTCTGCCATCTTATGTCTGACATCATCTTTATTTGTCTCTACAGCACATATGACTCTGCCTTCTTATGTCTGATATCATCTTTATTTGTCTCTACAGCACATATGACTCTGCCATCTTATGTCTGCCATCATCTTTATTTGTCTCTACAGCACAAATGACTCTGCCATCTTATGTCTGATATCATCTTTATTTGTCTCTACAGCACATATGACTCTGCCATCTTATGTCTGATATCATCTTTATTTGTCTCTACAGCACATATGACTATGCCATCATATGTCTGACATCATCTTTATTTGTCTCTACAGCACATATGACTCTGCCATCTTATGTCTGCCATCATCTTTATTTGTCTCTACAGCACAAATGACTCTGCCATCTTATGTCTGATATCATCTTTATTTGTCTCTACAGCACATATGACTTCTGCCATCTTATGTCTGCCATCATCTTTATTTGTCTCTACAGCACAAATGACTCTGCCTTCTTATGTCTGCCATCATCTTTATTTGTCTCTACAGCACAAATGACTCTGCCATCTTATGTCTGATATCATCTTTATTTGTCTCTACAGCACATATGACTCGGGGTGACATCTTATGTCTGATATCATCTTTATTAGTCTCTACAGCACATATGACTCTGCCATCTTATGTCTGCCATCATCTTTATTTGTCTCTACAGCACAAATGACTCTGCCATCTTATGTCTGCCATCATCTTTATTTGTCTCTACAGCACAAATGACTCTGCGTAAATGACTTACAATAGGCCATGGGAATTCATGAAATTTTCTTACTGTCATGTCTTCAAAAATTGTGTTGATTTAAAAAAAAAAATTTTTTTTGTTGTTTTAAATAAATCTAGCACCAAGTCGTCCGAGAAAAATTCATGTGGAAACTCTTGGTCCTCATGAACTGCATGTCACCTGGATTCCTCCGGGCTCACCTAATGGCGTCATCAAATTCTACAGAGTCTCTTACACAGCAGAAGACCCTCATTTTGACAGTTTCAGGGACTATTGTTCCAAGCGTAAGTATCTGATTTGGGCACATTATGTATTGTACTTCAGAAATGAAAAGAAAAAAAAAACAATGGCTAATTCGTAGCACCACACAAAAAAAAAAAAAATGCTTCTGTAGGCATGTTTCATTGTCTGTGAATGAAATTTTTATTCATGAGGAGTTATTCTGCAAATGTCTTTTTGTTTTTTTTCTGAATCCCCTTGGTAGGCAAAGTGCGCCTTTAAAATTAATGTTTTTATAAAGATTTAACTTACATTTAAGATTGCAGGGGGGCAGGGATGCTGACAGATGTAGTGCATACAGGAGTTGAGTTTGACTTAAAATAACCCTAAAATATTTTTTTTAAACCTTTCTTGTCAATAATATTATACGACTTATTTCTTCCTAAAATATTTGAAATTTTCGGGGTTGTCCTGAGATACTCTTGCTATCAGAACATAGGTTGCGAAACTGCTCATTGTATAACATTTAAATGCATCACATATTATCAGATCATTAAAAAAATGTAACAGTTTGCCATATCAATTACAGTCTGAGCCAGCATAATGGTCAAAAATTCTTTGAAAATTCTACTTCATCTAATACTATCATTGGACTAGTCATTAGGGGCTGTAACACAATTCTTCAGGTTTTTTTTTTTTTTTTGCCTGAACATTTCCTTCTGCTTTTACTTCTAGCTCCTGACTTTAAGTCAGAACTGAAGATCCCTGCTCCACCCAGCCAAAGTGCAGCCAAAGAGAAAGCAACTCCGCCAGCCAACTCCAGTTCTTGCTGTTCCTGCGACGTCGACACCGGGTTTTTGTCTACGTCATTAGACAACGAGTTCCAGATTGAAAATCTCTTTGAAAATAAACTTGCAGTTCAGATTTGGGCGTAAGTTTGATCTCCTTTATCCTCTTGCTGGTTTTTCTTACATTTTTTTTTCCCTTTTGGTCAGTATACAAACTTTAAAAAAAAAAATTTTTAATTATTAGTTTGAGATTTCCTTCCTTCATTATAAAGTCTGACGTACTTTCCTTCTTTCATTATAAAGTCTGTCGTACTTTTGAAACACTGGCCTATATAACAGATTGTTTTTCTTCAGTTTTCCTTGCATGATACTTTTTAAAAAGTCTGATCCCCCCACAAGAGATAAGGACGACACTTGTCTTAATAATTAAAAAGTAAACAATGATGCATGATAGCTACAATTACAGATTTTCAAAAAGTAATCAGTCTTCAGTGTTTCAATGATTATTGGTTGGAGAGTATGAGGGTTATTTTTGTGCTTTTTTTTTTCCAAAGGAAAAAAAACAACTTAAAACACTACACACCTTGACTGTAAGTAAAAACAACAATTTAAAACACTACACACCTTGACTGTAAGTAAAAACAACAATTTAAAACACTACACACCTTGACTGTAAGTAAAAACAACAATTTAAAACACTACACACCTTGACTGTAAGTAAAAACAACAATTTAAAACACTACACACCTTGACTGTAAGAGAAAACAACAGCTAAGCCTCTGAAAATGTTACTGATCTTTATTGCCGTAATTGCTTGTAGTTCAAATCAATGAATACTGTAACTTTTTTTTTCCTTATAAATAACCTACAAGAAACTTGATGTATTCACGTACAATACTCTCTTACAAGAAACTTGATGTATTCATGTACAATACCCTTTCAAAACAAATACTTTGATGGTTACAGATGTGCTAGCAAAAAAATTGAGCTGAAACTACCGGAGCTGCAGTCCACTACTGAACCACCCGTACCGTCACCTGCCCCCCCACAGAGGAAGAAAAGGAGTTCGCCACTGGGCAGAGACTTTGACAACCCCATAACTGCTTTGCATTTGGCACAGGATGTAGAGTCTAATTCTACCGGGGACGGAAGTTTTGCAGATGGACTCTTGCCACCACCAAGCAAGAATGACTCTATGCAGCAGATCAACTCCTCTGGCAAAGTGATCTACCCACACCAGGTGGATGTCAACGATACAAAAATTACACTGCCGAATCTGAAGCATCACCAGTATTATAGAATTGAGGTGAATCCTTTGTTTACAAACTTCAATGATTAAATAAAAAAAGAATTACATAATTGTTTTAAGCTGTAACCAGAGCCTGTCTTATGTTGTTTTTTTTAGAGGCGTTGGTCTTTTGAGAGACATCTAGGTACCCTCCCCCTCGGGGGGGGGTGTTATGGCAACGGGTTTGGTCAAATTTATACAACAAGGGGGGGGGGGGTCCAAATAGCCAAGAGGACCCCATCATATGGTCGCTTAGTTTTCCCCCCTATCCATAAGAACAGCTCTGGCAGTAAGCATGCTACGCTAGGTTTTAATTTTTTGACTGTCAGTTTATATGTTGTACAGGTTGAGGCCTGTCAGGACAGCAGCCCGCATCATGGACCGCTGTGCAGCGCTAAAGAAACGGAATTTGGTCAGACGGCATCCCTCCGTAAGTCTTCTCCATCTTTCTTTTAATTTTTTTTTTCCTTGTCCTGCCCCCATTTTTTTAAAAATCTAACTATTCTTTAACAAGAGATCAAGATCAAATACATGAAATGCGTGCCAAACTTGACATGGACAGAAAAATTTTTTGCCAGAATACCCCAAAAAAAGAAAGAAAAAAAAATTAAAAAGCAACAAAAAAAAATTGATTTTTCTAAAAATTCATTTTGGTTAATTGTTTACTTTCAGAGACTAAATTTTCACCAAAGGGGGGGGGGGGCACAGAATAGTTTTTTCTAAGATCAGAACTACTATTTATTTATTGACCTGTTCCCCACTTAGGTTTTTATAGTGTACATTGTTTTTTAAATGGACAAAAATTGTTTCAGACATCCGTGTTACTCCGATCTCAAGTCTGAAATGCATATTTTTAATAAAGACCCTCTTTTTTTGTACCACAATAGTGTCAGTATTGTACTGTGCCACTAGTATTTAAAACACTATAGTGTCAGTATTGTACTGTGCCACTAGTATTTAAAACACAATAGTGTCAGTATTGTACTGTGCCACTAGTATTTAAAACACAATAGTGTCAGTATAGTGTCACTAGTATTTAAATTCAGTTCACACAATTCAACTGGATAACACTAAAAAATTTAAATTATGAACAGCAAAGAGTCAAATAAAATGGGGGGAAAACATTTTTATTCAAAAATTGCCATCACTGTAATTATATATAGGCATATTTAGCCCACAGGGGATATATTCTGGCAGAATTGGCACATCGAAAAGTTCACATAAAAAAAACAACCTATTTCTTGTCAAAGGTATATACATTTCATTTTTTTTTTTAAATCATCTACAGCTCATGCTGACAACCTGAAAGCATCCGAAGTATTTGTCGGAATATTGCCCAATAAGACAAATGAGGTTATCATAACCTGGGAGGCGCCTGAAAAACCCAATGGCAGAATTCTGCAGTACAATATCAGAGTGGCCAAAGTCTCTGGCAGTGAGGTAATCAGATAATGTTCAGTAGTATTATATCATAGTGTCCCATGTCCCTGGCAGGAGGTAATCAGATAATGTTCAGTAGTATTATATCGTAGTGTCCCATGTCTCTGGCAGGAGAGTAATCAGATAATCTTCAGTAGTATTATATCATAGTGTCCCATGTCCCTGGCAGTGGGGTAATCAGATAATCTTCAGTAGTATTATATCATAGTGTCCCATGTCTCTGGCAGGAGGTAATCAGATAATCTTCAGTAGTATTATATCATAGTGTCCCATGTCCCTGGCAGGAGGTAATCAGATAATCTTCAGTAGTATTATATCGTAGTGTCCCATGTCTCTGGCAGGAGGTAATCAGATAATCTTCAGTAGTATTATATTGTAGTGTCCCATGCCCCTGGCAGTGGGGTAATCAGATAATCTTCAGAAGTATTATATCGTAGTGTCCCATGTCTCTGGCAGGAGGTAATCAGATAATCTTCAGTAGTATTATATCGTAGTGTCCCATGCCCCTGGCAGTGGGGTAATCAGATAATCTTCAGTAGTATTATATCGTAGTGTCCCATGTCTCTGGCAGGAGGTAATCAGATAATGTTCAGTAGTATTATATCGTAGTGTCCCATGTCCCTGGCAAGGGGTGGGGTAATCAGATAATGTTCAGTAGTATTATATCATAGTGTCCCATGTCTCTGGCAGGAGGTGAATCAGATAATCTTCAGTAGTATTATATCATAGTGTCCCATGTCTCTGGCAGGAGGTAATCAGATAATCTTCAGTAGTATTATATCGTAGTGTCCTATGTCTCTGGCAGGAGGTAATCAGATAATGTTCAGTAGTATTATATCATAGTGTCCCTTTGTCCCTGGCAGTGGGGTAATCAGATAATTGTTCAGTAGTATTATATCGTAGTTCCATGTCCCTGGCAGTGGGGTAATCAGATAATCTTCAGTAGTATTATATCGTAGTGTCCCATGCCCCTGGCAGTGGGGTAATCAGATAATCTTCAGTAGTATTATATCGTAGTGTCCCATGCTCTGGCAGGAGGTAATCAGATAATCTTCAGTAGTATTATATCATAGTGTCCCATGTCTCTGGCAGGAGGTAATCAGATAATCTCTCAGTAGTATTATATCATAGTGTCCCATGTCTCTGGCAGGAGGTAATCAGATAATGTTCAGTAGTATTATATCATAGTGTCCCATGTCTCTGGCAGGAGGTAATCAGATAATCTTCAGTAGTATTATATCGTAGTGTCCCATGTCTCTGGCAGGAGGTAATCAGATAATGTTCAGTAGTATTATATCATAGTGTCCCTTGTCCCTGGCAGTGGGGTAATCAGATAATGTTCAGTAGTATTATATTGTAGTGTTCCATGTCCCTGGCAGTGGGGTAATCAGATAATCTTCTAGTAGTATTATATCGTAGTGTCCCATGCCCCTGGCAGTGGGGTAATCAGATAATCTTCAGTAGTATTATATCGTAGTGTCCCATGTCTCTGGCAGGAGGTAATCAGATAATCTTCAGTAGTATTATATCATAGTGTCCCATGTCCCTGGCAGTGGGGTAATCAGATAATGTTCAGTAGTATTATATCATAGTGTCCCATGTCTCTGGCAGGAGGTAATCAGATAATGTTCAGTAGTATTATATCATAGTGTCCCATGTCTCTGGCAGGAGGTAATCAGATAATCTTCAGTAGTATTATATCGTAGTGTCCCATGTCTCTGGCAGGAGGTAATCAGATAATGTTCAGTAGTATTATATCATAGTGTCCCATGTCCCTGGTAGGAGGTAATCAGATAATCTTCAGTAGTATTATATCGTAGTGTCCCATGTCCCTGGCAGTGGGGTAATCAGATAATCTTCAGTAGTATTATATCATAGTGTCCCATGTCCCTGGCAGTGGGGTAATCAGATAATCTTCAGTAGTATTATATCATAGAGGCCAAAGTCTTTGGCAGGAGGTAATCAGATAATCTTCAGTTTTTTTGTGTTTACCTACAATCTCTTTGCAGAAGTCTATCGTTGTTTAAAATCTAATAAAATTTAGTTTTGACTTTTATGTTTTCCTCCATTTGTGCTTTAGTCATTATTTTTTGGAAAAAATCGGTTAAGACTTATTGCTCAAATAGTAATATAAATGGTCGCATGATAAACGGATTTGACCTAGTTAAAAAGTTACTATTCATAATGAAATGAGGGTTTTGATGATAAATGGCAGCTGTTTGATGTTATAGTTGTGGCACCCGTGATTTGTAAGACTCAGGCTTATAGACTTTTGGCTCACCCATCTCCCACACATACCAATAAGTCGAGAGTTTACTGCACTTTACTGGGGATATAATGAATTTTTTTTAGTGTCTAATAAGTATTTAGAAGAAATATGCTTTTTCTTCACCTTAAAATTTCTTTATTTGAAATTAATATTTATGATCATTTAAGAATCTTGTTTTTGTAAATATATTTGTATGGATTTTTAGGCAGCAATAGAAGAACTAAAACTTCTTTATCAATAGAAGAACTAAAACTTCTTTATCAATAGAAGAACTAAAACTTCTTTATCAATAGAAGAACTAAAACTTCTTTATCAATAGAAGAACTAAAACTTCTTTATCAATAGAAGAACTAAAACTTCTTTATCAATAGAAGAACTAAAACTTCTTTATCAATAGAAGAACTAAAACTTCTTTATCATATTTCACAGGATCAAGCCCCTGTCCACTGCATCAATGCCAACAACAGCCGTGAATATCGTTTGCATTTGGAGCCCGGCAATTATTCTATACAAGTTAGAGCAGTTTCGCTGGCTGGCAATGGCACATACTCTGAGCCGAAGTATATTTTTATTCCTTACATTGAAGGTAAATCCCTTGAGCTAATTACTTTGTAATTCTAGTGCTAGACCAAATTAAATGTAGACATTCTTGATGTAAATGAGCGCATAATAGCTGACCTTGAGCTGGTTCAGACCCATGGGTCGCACTTGGCCTGTGGTTGTAGTTTACCCATGAATGTACCAGACAAGGTGTACCAGACAGGGTGTACCAGACAGGGTGTACCAGACAGGGTGTACCAGACAGGGTGTACCAGACAGGGTGTAGTTGATAAGAAAAATTTTTACCATTATTCAATTTAGTGTGATTAATATTGTAATTTGATGTGCCGAATCCCAGGATTAATTCTCTCAAATGGTATCACTGAAAGAAATAGTTGAGAATTTAATGGTTTTAAAAATAAATCCCAGGATTAATTCTCTCAAAAAAAATAAATAACTTTGTTTAGGCTTGTTTAGAAAAATTAAAAAGAATCCGAAAAGAATTTATTATCACCTGAAGTCACCTAACTCGTTCCCTTCTGCACCATTGTCCTTACCGTGACTGCAAAAATTCTTAACCAACTTTTCAGGCTGAAGATAAGATCTAGTATCAAAAATGTATGTTTTTACAAAACAGATTTTTCTTATATCATCTTAAACAGAATTAAATTATCTTCAAAACAATATTGTATTAAATGAAAAAATGAAGTTATTATAACAAAAATAGCCAACATATCTAATAGCCAACAAATTTAATAGCCAACATATTTATTAGTAAGGGTTGTCTCTGGAAACATAAGATGACGGTATAATAATAAAAAACCTAATAATACGAATTGTAAAACACATCTAAAATGTAAAATGTCATCGATTCTGAACGCATTAAAATTTGTAAAACAAACTGGATGAGAAATAAAAAGTTACAACAACAAAAACTTTTTTTTTTTTTACATTCCGGATCACATGGACTGAATTATCGCTACGGCTTAAGAAATGACAAAATCTGTGACTTGAACCTTGAAACTAAAAAAAAAAATTTTAAACGACATTGTTTGCCTCCATATCGGCATTGTTTGCCTCCATATCAGCATTGTTTGCCTCCATATCGCCATTGTTTGCCTCCATATCGCCATTGTTTGCCTCCATATCGCCATTGTTTGCCTCCATATCGCCATTGTTTGCCTCCATATCGCCATTGTTTGCCTCCATATCGCCATTGTTTGCCTCCATATCGCCATTGTTTGCCTCCATATCGGCATTGTTTGCCTCCATATCGACATTGTTTGCCTCCATATCGCCACAGTTAATCCTGACAGTGTTTTTTTTTTTTTTTTAAAAACTTCTGAAATTTTGTATTATTTTTTTTTTTTTCAGATAAAATAGATGCTGGATTGATTGCTGGTATTCTCAGTCCGTTATGTGTGGGTTTACTTCTCACTGGTGTTTTCTACTACATCTATCGCAAGTAAGTTTAAAGAAACTTATCCTGGTCTTATTTTTCATTACACTGCAGGGTTGTCCATGCCTGTGGTCAATGAAAGCCATGTTCCAGATTTATTGTCCATGCCTGTGGTCAATGAAAGCCATGGTCCAGATTTCCATTTAAATATACGTGTATGTTACAAAGAGCTACAGTTTAGCTAATTTATCAATATTTGTTAAAAAAAAAAGAAGTAATGAAATAAGCTTTATAGACGTAGATGTCATTGGAGCCACTGTAAATTCACGAAAGTGGTTTGTTCTAACTTCAATGAGATGAAGATTATTGTTGCAGCTGCAGTCTGTTGAAATTTTGTTTCACCAGTTAGTCTTAGGACCAAATCATTGAATAAGTTCAGTTTTTTAAACTTTTTATCACAGTTGAACTTTGACTTGAATTGAACTTTTAGAAGTTTAAACAGTTTCTACCCCATTTGTTTTCTTTGAAGGATCAAGAAAAATCCAAGTGTGATTGTGTCAGAGAATCCACACTACATGCGGTCAGAGGAATGTACGTATCTTTTATCTTAAAATGAAAATAATTCAAGGTGGACAGAGAAAGTGAAATGTGGTTTTGTTTGTTTGATTTGATTACAAACAGTTTTTTATTTCTCAAGGGATATATAAACTGCATAAAAAAGTTTAATTTAGAAAAAGAAATGAAATACAAAATAATTATTTCAAAACTTTAAATATGAAAATCCTTCTTCAAATGTGGCACAGCATTTTAACTTGTCCAAGAACTGGCCACGTGGACATCGACTGGCGACTTGAATATATCTCAATCTGGCTGGTTCTTAGACAAGCTAAACAGTGGTTCTGAAACTTTCATGTGTCACAACCCTTTGTCAGAACATAAAACTGATTTTTTTTTATGTACCCCCACCACCTTTTAAGAGAAATTACATTAAAAGAAAGAAAATAAAACTGTCATTAATTTTTATCCTTAATTTCCCCCCTTTTACATTTCAGATTAACAAACTTTCAAGTTTTTTTAACATAAGGAGAAAAAGGGTTTAATTGTAGGCACTCATGTTTTTAATTAATTAACGTGAATCACCTGGAATTCGTCCGCGATCCAGTCCCACATTTGCAGACGTCAAGCTGTTTTTTTTTTCCTATGAGGTTGTCATGTGAGATTTGATGAAATTTTTCAGTGTATTCCCCCGACGAGTGGGAGGTGCCCAGAGAGAACGTACGACTTCTGAAAGAACTGGGCCAGGGTTCATTCGGTACAGTCTACGAGGGTCTTCTGGAGGATCCCGAAACTAAGACCAGCAAGTCTGTGGCTCTGAAGGTTGGCGGTCACTGATAAGAGTGGCAGTTTTTTTTTTTTCTCTCTGTGTCTGTGTCTGTCTCCATTCTCTGTGTCTGTCTCCATTTCTCTGTGTCTGTCTCCATTCTCTGTGTCTGTCTCCATTCTCTGTGTCTTTCTCCATTCTCTGTGTCTTTCTCCATTCTCTGTGTCTTTCTCCATTCTCTGTGTCTGTCTCCATTCTCTGTGTCTGTCTCCATTCTCTGTGTCTTTCTCCATTTCTCTGTGTCTGTCTCCATTCTCTGTCTTTCTCCATTCTCTGTGTCTGTTTCCATTCTCTGTGTCTGTCTCCATTCTCTGTGTCTTTCTCCATTCTCTGTGTCTGTCTCCATTCTCTGTGTCTGTCTCCATTCTCTGTGTCTGTCTCCATTCTCTGTGTCTGTCTCCATTCTCTGTGTCTGTCTCCATTCTCTGTGTCTGTCTCTATTCACTGTGTCTGTCTCCATCCTCTGTGTCTGTCTCTATTCACTGTTTCTGTCTCTATTCTCCGTATTTCTTGGCTATTTATAGAGGGTTCGTTGGTGGTGATTATATTTTAGTCAAGAGTGCTTTTTATTTTTATTTGACGCCTAAAAGTAATCCTGCGCTGAAAAGTAAAAAAATAAAATTAGTTCAAACATTTCAAAGGGCGAGCAGGTCATTTTCACTCCAATTAGTAAAGCTTCATTCGGCCGCCATTGGTATGTGTGCAATGTAGATTTTTTTGTGAGAGACTTGATACAACTTTTCTGTTTTCTTTAAGTTGCTGGTTGGGCAATGTGGACCATAAAATCGCAGAACACTGCTGTCTCTATTTCATATGCATGCTGGCCAAAACATAATTATTACCGTGTTGGGTTGGCCAGGCATTTCCCCACCGTTAAAAACATTTTTTATAGTGGCTCAGATGGGCAGATTGGTTTGCTGACACTCCTCGTGTTGCAGACGTTGTGTAGATGTTTTAGAGTGAGCTTTATATCCACAGACTTTGGGAGACAAGGCAGACTTCTACGAACGTCTCAAGATATTGAAAGAGGCCACGACTATGAAGTAAGTGTAGTGTGGAATCTTTCCACATGCATTAACGGTGCTAAATGTCTAGCAGTGGTGCTTTTGAATAAAATAGGGCTGATATTTTTTTTAAGCTCTCCATTGATATTAATATAAATATTTTACCCACTCCCTGGCAGGGTAACAGAGTTATACCACTCCCTGGCAGGGTAACAGAGTTATACCACTCCCTGGCAGGGTAACAGAGTTATACCACTCCCTGGCAGGGTAACAGAGTTATACCACTCCCTGGCAGGGTAACAGAGTTATACCCACTCCCTGGCAGGGTAACAGGGTTATACCCACTCCCTGGCAGGGTAACAGTTATACCACTCCCTGGCAGGGTAACAGTTATACCACTCCCTGGCAGGGTAACAGGGTTATACCACTCCCTGGCAGGGTAACAGAGGGTTCTCAAGTTTTTGGGTATTGTTGGAAAATAAAAACTTCATCAATTGTTTTCAGGGTTTTTGAGTGCCACCATGTGGTCAAGCTTATAGGTGTGGTCTCTGTGGGGCAGCCTGCCCTGATTATCATGGAGTTGATGTCACAGGGTGATCTGAGGAACTATTTGCGCAAGTGTCGCATGGATGAAGATGTAAGAAACGGATTGAGTCTTTCTTTTTAGTTACCTTTTGCGATTTAGTTTGAAATTAGTCGACCATTTTATTGAATGATCTTTGTGTAATCTGTTTACTGAGACTCCCCCTCCCTGTGTGATAAGCTTTGATTCTTAAATTATCCATCAATCACATTTTTTTTGTATAATTATCTAAAACTTTAGTATTTTATTTTTATCCAAAAGTTTAGCATTTTATATTTATCCTAAAATTTAGTATTTTATAATTATATATTACTTCGGTTCTGCAGGAGTATCCAGACTATCACCCCCCTACGGCCAATCAGATTCGCCAGATGGCTGGAGAGATCGCTGACGGCATGGCCTATCTGGCACACCGGAAAATAGTCCACAGGGATCTGGCAGCTAGAAATTGTCTTGTGGCGGAAGACGGCACAGTGAAGATTGCAGGCATGTTACTGGTTTTTCTTAATTGCTTTACTTAGGTATTTAAATAAATATATTTTTGTAATTATATTATTTTACTCTTTAGATTTTGGGATGGCTAGGGATGTGTACATGACGGATTATTACCGCAAGGATAACAGAGCACTCTTACCTGTCAGGTGGATGGCCCCAGAGTCTTTGATGGACGGCATCTTCACTACCATGTCTGATATTTGGTAATACTAACACCTGCACATTAGTATTCAAATACTGTTTTTTTAAAAACTTTTATTTTTCATTTAGATATTTTAATGAAGAAGTCTTTTTAAATGTTTGAAATGATCTCGATGCAGGTCCTACGGAGTTGTTCTGTGGGAGATGGTGACACTGGCTGAACAGCCCTATCAGGGTCTTGGAAATGAGGAAGTACTTCGTTATGTCACGGAAGGAAGAACGATGAATGCTCCGATAGGTTGTCCAGTTGATCTGTGAGTCTTGAAATTAACTGGTCTTGAATTAAAGGATGAATTCTTTTTTTTTTCTTTCAAAAAAATAATAATAATTAGTTATTTTTTAAACACATTTAGCCAAAATTATTACGACTACAAAATTTGTCCAGTTTATATTGAACAACAAATTTTCCCTAGTTCGGCAACTTGGTTTCTCAATTTAGCAAAGTAGCCAATATGTTTTTTCTTCTCAGCTTTATAAGTTAAAACTGAACAAAGTTCATCTAGAATATTTGGCGAATACATTTTTTTGTGGTTGATCCTCTCCAGGTACGACCTGATGTTGAAATGCTGGGCCTTCAGTCCCAAGAAGCGTCCAACATTTATGTTCCTGATAGAGTGCCTGGCCCCACACCTGAATGAAAAGTTCCAGCAGGTGTCCTTCTTCTTCCAGGAGATGGCCAAGGAAGAGGCGGAGGCTGAAGCGGAGATGGCAGCCACAGCCCGGTCATCCCCTAGTGATGCTGAGGGTGATCGGTACGGGGGTGGAGACAACCAGGCTGAGAATTATTTAAATTGTGACAGCAGTAGCCTGAGGGCCAGGAAATCAAAAGCGGAGAATTCAAGTGCAAGTGGAAGCTTTAAGTCTAGGTAAGGGAGATAATGTTGCGGGTTTTTGTTTTTTTTTAAATTTGGAAAGATTTTCAACAGTGATGAAATGTTTGTGCAATTTGAAGTAGATTTAACAGATTTGTTTATTGGATTGGTTATTTATACAATTTTTCATATTTTTATAGCTTTCAGGGATTGATTCATTAATTTTTTAGATTTCTGTAATGTCACATTTATGGGAATGGATGGACATGAACTGTAGATAGCTTGACTGTCAACCTGGCAGTCCTGAGTTCAATCCCTGCTGAAACCCAGGATTTTTCCAGGTCCTAGTGAAAGCTCTCTCACAGCTTAAAAAAAAAAAGCTCTCACACATCTTAGTTGGGGAAGTAAAGGTGGGGCTGGGCTTTGTGCTATAGCTGCACAATCCCATAAAATGAAGTGGCTTCAGAAACAGAATAATCATACACATTATCTGCCCTTTAAAGAGAAACTTGACCTATTTTCGGAATAATTACATAATTTAAATTTAAGTACATCTCATGAGCAACTCACAGTCTGTGTAATTTATTTTATCCCCTGAAGTCTTTGTTTGCATCCATATTTTTAGTTGGTTTTCTTTTAACAGAAGTTTAAGAAAATGTCACTCATATGACAATCTAAATGGTAGACTGTTTTAATTAGACATTAATTTATCAACAACCTGCAAAACCAATCCATGTAATTCTTTGGCACAGTAGAAATTTAACAAAGCTTTTAATGCAGTCCTGTCTCAGCTAAAATTTCTCAATATTAACCACTATTCTTTTTGTGCAATATACTTAATTAGAGGTTGACCTTGTGAAGCAAACATTATTTTTGTCACAGTTTCTGCAACTAAATATTTTTTATATTTTTTTGACTTCTGCATAAGATGTCAATGGCTGAGATATAATGATAGCAAATAGCTAAGATATAATGACAGTTTATGGGAAATTTTATGTGGGGAATAATTTAATAGTCCAATCCATATAACACATTAAGTTGTAATCTTACCATAATTAATTTAAATGATTTTTTTTTTTATATTTTTTTTTCATCAGGAATGTGTCCAGTGAAGATGAAGACTGCGCCTACTTAGAGTCAGATCCAGCCAGGATTTCACCAACACCCAGCACACCTTCTACATCCTCTCGCAAAGCCCAAAAGGCAGAGTCAAGCAGACACAGCCAGTCATACATAAAGCCAGTCATCACGTCTGACCTGAGCGAATCCGACAATGACTTTGAAAATGAGACGTTTGATCAGGGTGCTGTGGTCCAGAGAGACGCCCAGTACATGCTATCTCCAAAAGATGCCAGATCATCATCTGAAAGGCTAAAACTGTTACCAGAGTCTTCTGGCAGTCAGAAGCCAAAAGTGGGGTCCCTCGTGTTACCTTCACCTCTGACAGGCAATCTTGATAAGGACGAGTATACTATCATGTCCCCTCCTGCGTCATCCAGTCGGAGCCAGTTCTCGCCTTCATATTTGTTCCCTACTTCCTCATTGCAGTCGCCAGTCTGGCAAGGCAAGCCAACACTCAATGCTGAAGACCCAAAGTACAAGGGAAACTCACCTCTACCAAAAAATGGAGGAATCCGTGAGGCCATCTGGCCAAATACTTTACCCACCCTGGCATCACCTGGCCAAGAGGGTAAACTAACTGGGAAACTGGCTGTTAGCCCCATGGAAAGTATCAAGTCGGTCAGCATGTCTAGTCCTACAAGTGAGGGTAGCAAGGACAGTAACTCTAGTGCTGGGAGCAGCCACAGATTTCACCCAGCCACTGCTAACGGCAACGGACCGTTCCATCACCAGCAAACAGCATTTTGTTAGCAGCATCCATTTATGTTTTTTTTTTGTGTCTAATTCCTCAAATTGGATTTACATCTCAGAGTGTATTCTATTTTAACTGGGTACTAATTTATCATGTGAGAAAAAAAATTTTGTGTGAAAAATGTTTGTATAGGATGCATTCCTAGGATATTAATGTTCTTGTAATGTTTGGAGGTTTTTATTTTTTTCTAAAACAAAACAACTTATATGAAAGATTATTGGAATTCTCTGTTTCATCAGAGATTATTTGCAACACCCAATAGTGTATTAACACCACATAGATAATATTCTAAGAAACAAATAATATGAAATTGAATGAAGCTAGATATTGAAGACTGTCCAAGAAAATTATTTGACTATATCTCTTAAAATCCCTGTTCTTTAAAAATTCTCATTCGCATATAAGAAATTGTTAAGTAATATTGCTCAGTCTGTGTTTCAAGAAAATTTTGCCTCAGTCAGGTTTATTCTTACAGTGTTTGTTCTTTTTGTCAGTCATCAAGTTAAAATAGGAAAATTTCATAATTTTTTTCCCTGTTAAATTGCGAATTGCTGAACTATTGTCTTCATTTGATGCAAATACAGGTGTAGTTTGAGTTGATCCTTTATGCATTTCATTGGATTCATTTTCTCCCCATTTATAAACTGTGGTGTGTCTCAGTTGTACATAGAAATATTTATATACACCCATTTATCACATGTCATCATGACCCACATGCCATCTGAAGTTCTTAGGTTCATGGAGTGAATGTCAGAAGTGATAACACTGCTGGTATTTTTTTTTTTTTACATATTTTTTTTTTTGTTGACTGGTAGAGCTGTTGGTATAGCTTATATACCCTGTTGGTCTAATGCCAGATTTGACATTGTAATCTAACCTGTGGGGCTCAACTCAATCTGGTCCACATATGACCTGCGGGCATCTGTTGACCTGCAGACATCTGTATAAAGGTTTTTTTATTGGTGAAATTAATTCTTCACTGACTGGTAACCGCAGATAATGTTTGCATTCAAACAAAACTAATAAGACCTCTTTTGTCTGAACAAGAGAACTGACTTGACAAGTATTTGTCATATTTTTTACATTAGTTATGAGAGCTTTGAATTAGTCGTCGTGACAGACGAAACTACAAGATAACGTAAGATATACCTCTTGTGTTTGAAAATGAATGCTCAACCTGTTGGTGATGCAAGATATTTAATTGGATGCTGATCAAAATCTTGTTATTACGGGGCAGCTGTTAAGTTAACCCTTCAACCCTGTTGTAGCTAACAGCACAGTGGCCGTGGAAGTACGCAAAAAAAAAAAGATCATAGTCTACGTCTTCCATCAGATAATTAGGCGCCGGGGGTAACTTGGTGTGAAACCAGTATTATCCGCAACATGTGAGGCAGCAGTACTCGAGTCATGTTTACCATTCCTTGTTGATATAGATGTTGGTCCAGAATAGGTCACACTGCCATCCTTGATAATACATGCAGCATAAACTGAAGGTATTAGTTTATGCTTATCTGCCACAACTCAATCATAGTCAGGCAAATGGATACGATATTCCAGATGCATTAGAAGTGGTGCCTGTTTTGATGCAGCTGGAAGGCCCAAAGGAACTCTAGCCTTGTCGTCCTGGCTAAGAAAGAATGTGCACTGACTGCCCATCAATACTGCCAAATTTTTTTTATTGTAAAGAGCGATAATAAAATTAGTTAAAATAAAAATGAACAATAAAAAAAATAAAATTTGAAATTAAAAATATTTACATGAGAAAAAAAACCTTTTGTGCCGACACTACAGTCGCCATTTTGTCTGTTTCGTTTTAACATGTATCTGTCTGCATACTTCTGACAACTTTTAAATAATAAAATGGCTTCCGATTTCTATAACTCTTTCGTCATTAAACTGGAATTTTTTGCAGTAAATTTATTCAAAAACACTACATTGTGGACATCCACTCTGTCCTCAACCCCCTCCCATGTCCACTTTTTGCTGAACCCCCCCCCTCCCCCCCTTTGCGTGGACGTCTTTTATGGATGGCCCCTAACCTGCAACTCTATTGAGTTCACTATTTCATAACCAGAAAGCTTCCTTTTTTTCCCCCCCAAATATATCATTAATATCAATTTTGAATGTTATTGGCCCAGCCATTGGACAAAATAAATTAAAGGCAAATTGTAGTATTGAAAGGAGATTGTTGATAGTTTGATTAAATCTGGCACCAGTCATAGAGAAGATATGAAGCAGTCACTTAATGACAAAAATTATAATTTAATCATTTTATGGACGCTTGTACGGTTTTAGTATTTTTATGCCACTGCCCTCAGCCCAAATGTTTTCTTTTTGTCTCCTGGTTCATCTCCTTGAGTTGTGGTACCGTCATTGTTCTATTATTAGAAAAAACAACAACTCATTGATCAGTTTGTAAATCATCAGCAGCGGGACTTCTATAACTGACGACTCGACTGTCTTGCCTGTACAGCCACTTACCCTTCACAGGCATCCCTGTTTTCATATTCAATTAATTTCTTCTATCTGCTGTGAATAATTTGAAGCCGTTATTAAAGAAATATCTTGTTGTTTGCTTGTCATTGACATGTAATTTGTTTTTACTCAAGTAATAACTCATTGTCCATCTTGGTCAGTTTTAACCAAATGTTCTTTGTCTATCTCATGGTTTCTTTATTTAATCGTGGTCAAATTGAAATGTTGGTCATTATCATTTATCATGATGTCTTTATTTAACAAACTTCATGGAAATAATAATAAGTTTTAATCCTTTTTTCGGAAATTTTAAGTACCAGTATTTTTTTGTTAATGAAACACAAAGAAAATTGTTTGAAGTTTTTTTTTTTTTTTTTTACGGCCATAGTGACCTCCTGTTATTTTATCAAGTGATATGTTTTCTCCGATTCTTATCTTATTCAACTTATTGAATGTTAATTCACTTGTTATTTTACAGTGTAACATTTCAAAGTCAAATAACAAGGACACATTGGTAATCGGATCCTTCTTGTGCCTTTATTGCTTTTTTTTTTTTTTTTTAAATTTTTCATATTCACCATTTTGATTGTCATGTATGTTCACACAGCAATTCAGTTTATGGATTGTCTGTCCATGTTAGCATTTTTAATGCATTTCAGGAATTACTTTTTTCTTTTTATAAGATACATTATTTGTTTAAAGTATTAGTTTCAACTAAATTGCGAACTTGAGTTCAAGTCTGATTAAAAAGTATTACGTATTTTTTAAATTTAAAATAAAAGACAAACCTTTAAAACATATTTTGTACGTGGTCCAGTTAAATTTTTAGTGCCATACTGACATACAGAAAGATTATTTTTCTAGCATCTTGTGCCATAAAATGATTCATGCAAATGATAATGAAATTCTATTATATTTTCTGTGTACATACATTCATATTTGAGAAGAAAAAAGTAAAATATTGTAAATAATTTCATTATACCCAAAAATTTACACATTTTTTTTTTTAATTCCTTAGTACGCTATCTAAGAATGTCACGTAACATACCTGCTACTTACTGGATGCAATTATGTTTAATTTTATTACATATGGATTCTTTTAATAACTGATACTGTTTTCCTTCTTTAAATCATTGGAGTTTTTTAAAATAAATATTTGAAGTTGATTGACCATTCACTTTTTTATTTATATGAAAGAGCTGGTACATGTATTAAGAGTTTTTCATATATAATTCACTTGCTTTG
Organism: Bulinus truncatus; assembly: GCA_021962125.1. Classification (NCBI taxonomy): domain Eukaryota; kingdom Metazoa; phylum Mollusca; class Gastropoda; family Planorbidae; genus Bulinus; species Bulinus truncatus. The sequence continues at coordinate 176,091 of JAGDYQ010000088.1, forward strand.
TTTCCATGTGATATGAAACTGCGCATTGGTTAATGTGGTGGTTACACAACTGTAGCAACTTTTTATTAACAAATTTTATGCTAACATTGGTAACTTTAAACAATGTTAAGTTTAGTTAACTTTTCTTGACTATTCAGAAGTAAACACATCATGAATTTAATTATTTTTTTTCAAGCCAAAGATTACAGATATTTAAATGTTTATCCTCTTAGCAAACTTCTTTTTGGTACAAATATAAAAAAAAAAAAACTTTGTTGAAATGTAATTATAAAAATCTAATGTCTTTTTAAGTTACCAGTTTTTTTTTTAAATCATAACGTGATTCAGAAAATATCCTTTGTAATGAAGCCATCAAAGTTCTTAAAAACAGAATAAGCAGAGGGTACTGAAATAACATCTACCAGTTTACTTTTTTTAATCTCACTTTTTTTCGGAAGGTGGGGGGCTGGTATTTATTACATAAACAGTTTGAAATGACATTTAGTACATCACTTTTGTCTTCAAGTTCAATTAACTAGAAATGTTTTCACTGTTTGAGGCACAATTAATTTACTTACCTATGTAAAAAAAAAGAAGAACAATAAATATATAGTGCAGACGTTGTATACTTCATGTTACATTTGTTTTTTAAATAATACAGAGTTTCTTTATATTTAGTTAACTTTCATTTACACTAAAAATCATTTCCCCCCCCCCCATTTGGGCTGATAAATGAAATACATTGAACTAAGGTTTGCATATTTTATACCTGTCATTTATTGAGAAAAGTTTTTTTGTTTGTGGATATTTCTAATTGTATATAGTGAAAATTTAATTTTCTTGTATATCATCATTTTTAATGAATAAATTATGACATGAAAAAAAAATTTCTGATTTTTTGCTAATTAGTTTACAGTCTTGTTGAACATTATTTTGAATCTTTATGAATGTCAGATCAAAAAGATGCTGCCAAAAAAATCAGATGTAATATCTGACCATCAAAAGCTGGGAGAAATCTGGCAGACCAACCAATTAAACTTTCTAAAAAAAAAAAAAAATCATTTAGATCCAGACTTCTAAGTTGACAGATCTACACCACATGACCACCAATTCCCTTAGTTTTTATTTTAGAGTTGTAATCGTCTACAGAATTTATCATAAATTCATCCCGCTGCCCTCTTTAAAGAATTAACAGGCTTTTACACGTATTAAAATGTATAATCAAGGTTGAGATGAGGAATCCAGACAATGGACAGGTAAAAAAGACATAAGTTTATTATTTAAAAAAAAAAAAAAAAAATGGATGGTCTGCCAACAAAAACATAAAATATGAGATCAATTTCATCATGACTGTGAAGCTGTATTCCAATTTTTTTTATTTTTGCTAATCAGAATTACAAATGACATAAAAAATAAAATCAACAAGTTAAAAATTTCATTCGCTTTCAGAACCGCGGTTACTTCCCTTATCTTCAGTTTTGTCTTTCTCATCTTCAGAACCAGCCTCACTCCCTGAGCGATGGTCTCCATGCTCGCTGCCTGATTTATTTCCCCTGTCGCTGCCTTCTGCATCAGAGCCTGCGTTAGATTTGCGAGGTGATGCCCCTGCTTCAGATCCCGATTTGTTTCCTTCTCCCCCGGACCTTGAGCCACTTCTTGATCTGGATCTATCGCTGCCAGATTTGGACCGTGACCTGGACTTAGACCTAGATCTAGATTTTGACCTGGACCCAGATCGGGATCTCGACTTTGATCGGGATCCTGACCTAGAACGGGATCTTGACTTGGACTTTCTATCTGACCCAGACCTGGATCTGGACCGCGATCGACTTTTGTTAGACTCAGAGCCAGACTTTCTACTCCCACCGTCTTCACTGTCACTTCCCAGAATTCTTCTTCTGCGTTTTGGAGCCTGCTCCTCATCTCTTTCACTGCCACTGATATAAATAAATGAGAATATTCATAAAAGATAACACTTTAAAAAAAATACAATTAAATAAGGGAGAACAAAACATGAAAGTTAAAAAGAACAAATAATTAATCCTTATTATAATTCTATCCAACAGGTAAGAAATTATTATTAAGAATAAGGTTTTAATCAGTCCTGTCCTTACCTGTCTGTTCTCTTCTTCCTGGTATCAGACTCTGAGCCCTCGCTGGATGAAATGACGGCCTTGGAGACAATCTTACGCCTTTGTTTAGCTGTAAGGCCATCGTCCTCATCTTTCTGCTTTCTTTTCTTCTCCCCTTTACCTTTCCTGCGCCTCTTTCTGTCACCCCCATCGTCATTTTCATCATCGCTGTCGTTAACAAAGTCATCTTTCTTTGACCTGCAATTCAACCATTAATAAATAAGCAATGATCCCGACATAGCCCAGCAATATGAAATTGTTTAACTCCTAGCCCATGACACTTTACCTTCTTTTTGTCTTCTTCTTCTTTCTTTTCTCTCCTCCCTCCTCCTCCTCATCACCTGATACACTGGAGGACCTCCTCTTCTTTTTCTTTCGTGGTCTGTCTTCTTCACTTCCTTCAGACAGAATCTCACCATCTTCTGCTCTTTTAGACCTCTGGAGAAATAACAAAGGTTTACAATTTCACTATTCTAGAAATATAACAAAGGTTTACAATTTCACTATTCTAGAAATATAACACAGGTTTACAATTTCACTATTCTAGAAATATAACACAGGCTTACAATTTCACTATTCCAGAGAAAATGTTTTTCAAAATGTTGTTTATTACAGTCCAAGTTTGATTAAAGTAAACAAATATCTCAATTTTTTTAAGATTTAGTGAACAACTGACAGATAGGTCTAAAGTTTCAACTGACAGATAGGTCTAAAGTTTCAACTGACAGATAGGTCTAAAGTTTCAACTGACAGATAGGTCTACAAGTTTTATATATCTTTTTTTTAGAGCATTTTCGAAAAAAAATGCTCTATTGTCCCCGTTTTGTCTGTCTGTCCGTCCGTCATCACCCTAGATCTCAATAACCATAAGTCCTAGACCCATGATGTATATATCATTTTGTAGGTCTTGGCCTGCCATGTGTACATCAAAAGTTCATTTTGCGATAGGACCTCTGAGGGCCGGGCTTCTAAGGGGCTAATAACCCGTTCATTTGGTAGTTAGATTTAAGAGAAAATAATTTTGTTTTCAAATATAAAGAAACGTCCTTTTAATATCTTTTTTCAGATATATGCATTACACAATTGAATTTATAAACATTTCCAAAATTTACAAATATTTACTGAAAGATAACAAACGTACTGATACATAACATGAAAATGCGCTAACACGTCCTGTGTCCAGAATGGAACAGGCTTAATTGCTTGTTTTTACTTATCACTACTCAAATTTCATTTCAGAATGACAAATTTCAAACTCATTTTTCATATTTGATGTTAGCGAGTGTGGAAACGATTACAATGCCATAATGAATGTTTCCAAAACTTACTTTTTTTTAAAATAAAGACATTCTTCAAACTGGCTAACATGAAAAACTTTAAATCAATCTGTGTTTAAAAAAAGGGTCACTAAGTTGGTCATTGCAGACAAAACACTATCAGAGTTTCAAGTTTTTTTTGTGAACAAGAAATGAAAGATTGAGAGTAGACAATTAACTGACCAAACACAAGTGTGGGTCATCTTCAGGAAATTAAACATAGACCTGGAAATTAAATAAGGGAACAGCTCTATATTCAACTAACCTTTCCTCCAGATTTTCGAGGTCTGTCATCAGGCTCCGGCTCCAGATTAATTTTCTTTGCCTTCTCAACGAAGACGGCTCTCTGCTCCAGCATCTTTTTCTCAAGTTCTTCCTTTTGCTTTTGTTTCTCCAGCTGGACAAGAATAAAGAAGAAAAAAATCTGTCGCAACATTTTGTAATGTTTTTCAAGTCAACTGAATCAAACGGTTTTTAAGATTATACACGTACTAACTACATCCTGATAAACATTTGCAGTACCCTTTCCTTTTATAAGGCAGCACTGATGTTTTTTTACTTCGTAATTCTCCCCAAAGTCGGATAAATAAGGCGTTTTATTATTTGTAATAATTCTCAAGTGTAACATTACCAGTTCACTGAGTTGTTTCTGTTTGATGGCTTCCATCTCTTCTTCTTGCCTTTTCCTAATCTCTTTCTCTTCTTCGTCAATCTTCCTAGCTCGGGCCACATGATACTGAGCTTGACTCAACAAGTCAGAACACTGCCTGGGAAAAAAAATAATTAACTGTTAAATTAATCGGCATAAGTGCAACTATTTCAATCTAACTTGGACAGTAAAGTTTCAGCCCTAGAAAATTTGCTGTCTTGAAAAGTGACATTGTAAGCTTGTGTTATATTTATATAATGAGATTCATAGCCAGGCCAAACAAAGAATACTCAAGTCATCAACTTACTGTGCTTCTGCAGCTGCCTGTGCCAGGTCAAACTTCATTCTGTCTCCATGTTGACTCAGATATGTGAAGTATCTAAAGGAACACAACAGAATCATTTAAAAAATGACAGTATTATCTACAAGTTTACTAGCAATGAATAGTTTACATAGAATACAAGGAAACAAGAGATTTGGTGATTACATCTAAACTAGGGCTGTATCGGATTGTAATTTTTTAATTCTGCAGGAACCGGATTTAATATTTGAATCCTGCCGGAATCGGAACAGGATCCGGATTTTACCAAATTGAATGCAAACTCTTCCTCAATCATAAATTAATCAAATTTACTAGACTAAATACGATTCAAATCTTCCTATTTAAGATATTTGTACTTACATATAAAAACTAAAAACGATCGACGTTATTGTATTTTTAAAAAAGCAGGAAAGAAAAAAAGGAAGCTATTGTTTTAATTTAATTGTATAGCAATAAATATTTAATAATTATTTTGCGTCAAATTTTTTTCTTACACCAAATTTTTAAACAACAAATAAATCCGGCTTAAATCCGACAATTTTAATCGGAACTGGATTTATTTAAACTGCCGGAATCCGGCTTAACAGGAACAGGAATTGGATTCCGGTACAGCCCTAATCTAAACAATTATTAATTTCTTTATACATGTATAAAAAAAAAAGTTTTGTTAGAAAGACTGGTCATTGTCCATATGGTTTGAATTTAAAGAAGTTAAAATTAAAATGAGTTTCTTGAACAAGTACAAACAATGAAGTCCCCTCAACATATATTTAGTGAGAGGACAGGCCGAAATTTGTAAGACACTCTAATACAATGACCAATTCTTCTCAAAACTACAGATTCCAATTCAATTTCTGATATTTAGAACTAACAGTCATTACACAATGGTCAAAAATAGTTGGACGGGGAGTCTATTGGATGAGAACATTTTTTTGTGAATTTTTTTCTTTATTGATTCCAGGTGAATCCTCCCAGCAATAAACATAATGTACTTACTAAGCAGAGCGACCAAAGAGATTACCTGTGAGCAAGTTCCAAATCTCTGACTGCTATCAACACTTTCTTCAAGTTACTCTTTTCATCCTTGAGGATCATGGTCGCCAGTTTCTGTTGCACTAAGGCGATATTGTACAGCAGGACTGTGTCATTGGGTGCTACATGACGAGCCTGAATTTTTTAAATTTAAATATTAGGTTTAAGTCGCAAGAAATTCAACTGGTCAACTCAAGTGAAAAAAATAATTATGTCATAAAACAGCCATATTTACTGATAAATCAGGTATACTTTGATGACTTGGTTTTAAATTGTACGATTAAAAATTCCTTACTTTTAACAAAGTCTGTTTACATTCCGACAGTTTGCCACACTTGAAGTATGCCCTGGCGAGGTACATCATCACTTCCATGTTGTGACATTTGAAAAATTTCTTCAGGCAGTTTTCATACTAGCAACCGATAGAAAAAGAAAATCTTAATTATAATGTACTAGCTGTACCCCGCAAAGCCTTTGCACGAAGATAGACTTGTAAACCCATAGCCGAACCTAGGATTTGGGGGCCCAGCATTTTGACATTCGATACCATGACATGAGATTATGTACTTAATATTTAATGTAAAAAATAATTTTGGGGGCTCCCCTCAAGCTGGAGCTCGGTGGGACTTTCGATTTTGGATCTCCTCCACCCTAGTTACGCCTCTGTGTTCAGATTTGATACATTTTTTCAAAACTATTACGTTTTTTTTTTAAGTTATGAAATAGTTAAAACCCTAATTAGTAGTTGTTTCTTTTTCTTACAACATCCTAAAGGAAAAATTATTTCAATAAAAAAATGTCAAAGAGATCTAATTAGTTACTTTTCATTAAAACAACTAAAAGGATACATTCTTAAAAAAAATGTCCAAGAAAGGTATCGTACCTGGATAGTCAGCATAAAAAGAATAACCTAAGTTGCTTAGCCATTCAGCCACCAGTTCACACAAACATGTTGTACCCTGCAAAGCCTTTGCATAGAGATCGACTATACTATAAAGCCAGTGCCAAATCTAGGAATTTGGAGGCCCGGGGCTTGGCCTCTTTTGGGCCTCTGCATTTTGAAGCTCGCTACCATATCATGAGATTAATGTAATACTTAATATTTAATGTAAAAAATAATTTTGGGGGTCACCCCTCAAGCTGGGGCCCGGCGGGACTTTCGATTTTGGACCCCCCCACCACCACCCTAGTTACGCCTCTGTGTTAATTTTTTTTTTAAGTTATGAAATAATTTAAAATCTAATTAGTTGTTGTTTCTTTTTCTTACAACATCCTAAAAGATAAATTATTTAAATTAAAAAAAAATGTCAAAGAGATCTAATTAGTTACTTTTCATTAAAATAACTAAAAGGATATATTCTGAAAAAAAAAACAATTAAAAAAAATGTCTCTGGGAGAAATCGAACCCGGAGAGTCTGGAAAAAAATGGATTCTTGGCCAAGTCGTATAACCTTTCAGCCACCGCGCCTCATAAATTAAAATGCAATTTTAATGTACTATAAGAAAAATATTGCTCGGTTATGTTATCATTGCCTTTTGACCTAGTTTTTTAGGCCTATATTGTTATTTTGTAATTAAGAAATAATTCAAAGCCGTATTTATTAAAAAAAAAAATATTATAAAAGCTGAGAACTTAATTAGTATAGTAATTTGCAGAATTACTTTTTTAAAATATTAGATTGACTTTATTTACGAAATTAGATATGAAAACGCGGTCAATAGTCTTATCGTCGCCGACATCGGAGATTTTCGATTATTACCATTGTTTACGTCTGACGATGTTAAAATGCTCTGTTGTAATAAAAATTACAATGATTTGAATGATATTATATGCTAATTATTAATTTTTGATATTGGGGACTTATACATTTCATAATTAAAAGCACAGAAACTATTGAAAACTGTAGATAATATCAAAAAGAAAAAATGAATCGAGACAAAGGGGATGACGCCATTTTGAATTCTTGCTTTCCGCTTTCGATTTAACGCACACTGGAAATGAATAATATTATATATGATTAGATTGACTAAATTATGCTGAATAATACTTCAGTTAGTGTCATAACTCTGTTATGCCTGTGGTCAGTACATGTTGTGAGTTGGTAGTCAATATGAAAAGTGTGCTAGGGGTGAAATAAATGAGGGCAAGTGAAAATGCTGACCAGTGGAAAAGTAGTTAAAAGAGACAGTCAGAGCTGGGACAACAAAGGAGAAGTGTAGTACATGTTGTGGAATATAAGAGAGTTTTATACTTTTCTGTGAAAGCTGATATGGAAGAATGATGAAGAATAATGATATGGGACTTTAAATTTTTCTTGGCTGTGGATTTATTTTATTTACATTCTTATGTTGTGTCTAATAAAGAAATAACTCATGAAATGGTGACTGTTGTCATTTTCTTTGCTGGACATATGTGTCAGCCTAGTAATATCAATCTGATGTCATTTGAAGGAATAAGGCCACAGGAAGATAATAAGCTCACTATACTCGAAGGAGTAGTTTAGCCTTCTGAAGAGACAGTTAGCGACGAAGCTGAATCTTAACATTTAAAACGGTTTACCATCTGTACAGCTGCCACGTACTGCTTCTGTTCCACGTATATGTGAGCAATGTTGAGCCACACATCACAGAAATCAGCAGTCGCCTCACGAACCTGAGCAAAGACATCTCTGCTTTCATTGATGCAGCCTTTGTGTGCCAGGACACAACCTGAGCATTGAAGACAGAACAAGTATAATATTACATAACATCACAGTTTTTTACTAGCTAATTAAAACCGAACTCTCTATAAAATATTACAATTGGAAAAAGCATGACAATAGTATATGTCTTTTTAAATAGAGAACCAATATTTCATTATATCACTGGAATGAAATTAGAAAAAAAAAGTAAAATATTTTAATGTAGCAGATAGGCTAACTTCGTATGAACTGTCTTAACATATAAGCTAAAAGTTCTCCAGTCTAGAAGACATACACGCTCTAAATCTTCATAGCCAAGCCCAAAGCAGACAGATGTGCCATAAAAGAGAAATCAAATTTTGTTCTTTGCCACAGATAAAACTTACAAAAATAAAACTTAATTATCATACCTATGCCATTGGCAGCCCAGATGTTCCTTGGGTCATTTCTCAACACTTGTTTATACATTGCAAGTGCCCTGTCTTGATGACGCTTTTCCTAAACACACAAGACCAACAATAGATTAATGACGCATGTTATACAATATGCACTGACCAACTCTAATGGAATATACTGTACTAACTTTATTATACTGGAATACAGGGTACTACAATTACTTAATGGAATACACTGTATTACCTTTACTATGATAAAATACTACCTTCACTATAAAAACTAATGAAATGCTCTTACTGAACATCCATTGGCCATCTATAAAGGAAGACTAGCTGACTATTGAAATGTTAACTATTCTCTAATGGCCGGCTTTTAATTTTAACACATAGTCAGTGTTTGAAACAAGTTAGAAAATTTGTTGTTTATGGGGTTATGTTTATTTCTGCCGAGATGGGAGGGAATAAAACAGATTTTGATGGGGACGAGTGGGAAAGGGCGTGATATATGATTGGAATGGGCCAAACAATGTGGGGATGAGTGAGGTTAAAATCACACTGTGCAGCTCTATATGTTAAACCTTTCTGTTAAACCTATAAATGTCAGCGGTTGGCAACCTTTAGGGCTCTGCAGACTCCCAAATTCAATGTTTCAAGTCACGCACCCCACCGCCCTTCAAGCTAGCCTAAGTATTACACATTTTAAAGTGGCACTTGATACTGCTAGTCAGAAATAAGATTTCTTTATGCTGGTGTTTCTAAAATTGAACTATTCACTGTTTAATCATATGACCCTAATGACAATTTGTCTCTAATGGCAAACTCAGCAATGAAATGCTAATACAAATCTATACTGTCTCTAATGGTTAACTATGCAATGTAATCCTGCTAAATATAGTGAGATGTTTCACTTTATTTTTCTCTAATGGCCAACTCTAAAAAAATGTATGTTACCTTCTCTCTATCTCTCATGGGCTGGTGCAAAGTCTGGAGCCAGACATTACCCAAGGCTATCAGGGAGTAGGCGTCATCTTTTGTAGCCTGCCTCTGCAAGATTCGTTCAAACTTCTTCTGGCCTGGTCCCCACTCTTGCTTGCCCAGATGGAGATTGCCAATTAAAGACCAGGCATCTGGGTGATCCTATGTGGGGAGGGAAAAGAAAGCATACATAGCAATTTTACACAGACAATATTCTACAATAGTAATCACTAACTTAGGCAAAGAGGGGCAATTACTTAAGAGCAATCAGCTCTGCATACTTTTTTTTTTTGACATCAAATTAAAAATGAGTGAGTACAATGATAGGAAATGAAAATCTGCAAACAGACATGGGGGAGAATTGAAAAAGGTCTCCCAAAACAGAGAGCGCTGGAGAGTGATTGCAGAGGCCCTGTGCTCTGCATGGAGTTCAAGGCATTAAGTCAAGTACAATGAGACAAGGGGACTTAGTTTGTTAAGTACAAATTTCTCAAGGACATTTTACAATGTAACGCAACACACAATTCCTTGAAACTGTTTATAGCACCATGGACTCACTTGATTGATCTGCAGTGCCTCCTTGAACCAATCAGAAGCTTCATAAATTTGTCCTCTGTCTCTTGCCATACAACCCAGTCTTAGGTAACCTGTTACAGTATTAAAAAATATAGAATGTACTGAAACATTCATTTTTCAACATGGAATAATTCGTAAATGACCTTAAAACTTGGGACAGCAGAAAATAATCTTTCAGAAAAAGTAAAACTCACAATCCACATAATTGGGGTGGTCTCTCAGAATGTTCCTATAAAACTTATCTGCTTTGTCGTACTCATGCAATGCCTCATACAGACGAGCTAGATTGTAGGTCGTGGTCACAGATATAGCGCTGTAGTAATTTTCATCATGCTGGGCGTCGGTTTTTGAACGCTCCAATGAAGCCTCATAATATTTCTGTTTGTACAAAATGAAACCAGAGTAAATCAATAAGTCAAACTAGAGTAAATCAATAAGTCAAACTAGAGTAAATCAATAAGTCAAACTAGAGTAAATCAATAAGTCAAACTAGAGTAAATCAATAAGTCAAACTAGAGTAAATCAATAAGTCAAACTAGAGTAAATCAATAAGTCAAACTAGAGTAAATCAATAAGTCAAACTAGAGTAATCAATAAGTCAAATTGCTGCCTTAGTTAACAGTAATTCATGTACATTAAAAATAAGTTCACAAATCGAAAACAAAAAAAATGTTTCATTCTTTTTTTTAATTTAAAGTCTTCAAAAACTAAAACACTCATATCAAGAATCTAAACCTATTTGGTCCTAGGAAAACAAGAATTCAAAATGGCGTTTTGCCGGTGTCTCAATTCGATAGATTATTTTTTTATATCTACAGTTTTGAATAGTTTCTGCGGTTTTCCAAGATGAAACCCAAAGGCCAAAATGTGAAATAATTCCATTAAAATTTTTTTTTTTGTATTTCTACTTTCTACAACATATTGCATCTTTAAATTGTAATAAAATCATGAAAAAATTGGATCTGTCCGAAACCAAAAATAACCTAACCGATCAAACCTAAGGGAATATAACCAAAGGTTTTGCAGGGTACAGCTAGTATATAACAGAAAGAGTAACAGCTGACATATTAAAAATTTCTCTTTCTTTTTTTAAAAGTATTATTGCTATCTACAAAGGATCAAAAGAAAATGCATGTGATCCTTCATTTAATAATTACCCTGGCATCTTCAAAGTTGCCCAGTCTAAAATGCAAAGCAGCTACATTGTTAAGAATTTCTGGTGGAATGTCAGCTTCAACTTTCTCTTTAAGGATTCTTGTAGCTGTGCCATAGGCAGACAAAGCCCCCTAAAAAAAATAATAAAAATATTTAAAAACCATAATCAACAAAACAGTTTATCGATGCATAGTATGGTCTTCAGCAGAATTTCCATAAAAGACAAAAGTTAAAAAAAAAATTGCTATGTTGCCAACAAAAAAAAAATTCATAACCCCACCGCACAAAACACAAAGTTAAGAATCAAGATCAAAATAAATGTAGCAGGTAGTTAAAAATTTTTTCTAACACTGACATACTTGGACATCAGTCTGTTCCATGATTTGTGCCAACTCTATCCAAGCCTCCACATCATCTGGAAACTGCTCAGTGACTTTTTTCATATGTTGCTAGGCAAAAAGAATACATTACTACAGATGACTAACATTTATCAACATTAATTTTAACTATGAAACAGTTTTTTAGCATGATATAAAAGAACATGGCTACAGTCATAAATACTCTTGACACTTTCAGACCGAAAATAAAGTTATAAAACATAACAAAACAACGAACTCTTACTTTAGCAATATCTCGCTTTTCCTGATCAAAATTATTTGCATACAATGAGCCCAAAATTTTCATCGTTTCATAATTACCAGGTTGGGCTTTTAAAACTTTTTCAAAGCATTGAGAAGCCTTATTCATCAGAAGAAAAATATCAATAATAGTCAATGACACCACATTTTTTTTTCTAAAAATGAAATACATGTAATAAGTAAATAATTAGGAAACAGAAAGACATATAAGTAAATAGTTGGAAAGGTTTCATATTTTTTTAAAGCTTTTCTATATGTTGGACAATATTTCTGGTGTAAGCACATATTATTGCAACTATACCCTTATGATCTGGCTGTTCTAATTAATTCATGGTGAAAAACTTACATTTTCATTATCTCCTCTAAAAATGTACATCTGACCCAAACCGAAAAATGGTAAAACAAAGTTGACAGGTGCAAACTGAGTGGACTGGTAGTAATACTGAAAAGCTTGGTCATAGTCCTCCTGTTTTGAGAATAAGTTATTTTGTTAGATTGTTTTTCTTTATGGTCAGTCAAAACATATGACTCAGTTGCAGCAAAAGCAAACTCCAAAAATACATAAACTAGTCTTAAACTGCATAAGGAGTTTATTATCAATAAAATATTAATAAAATTACATTTTTAATGAGATCTACTAGTTTTAATAAAAATAAGCACACAGGTTATGGTCTATATTTATATAGCTTTCAGTGTGATGATGATGTTAGGAATTTTCTACACAAACCAATGATACAGTATGAAGCATACCTGCACATGAAAAGCTCTAGCTAGTTGGTAAGTACTTTCAGCCCTCATAGCTTCATTCTCTGTGTTATGGAAGGCATGAAGTGCTAAATGTTGGACTTTTTGATAATCCTAAACAAAGCAGAAATATAATTATACTTAAAATAAACTAGAAGACACATTTATGAATGGAAGGCATGAAATGCTAAATGTCGGGACTTTTGGTAATCCTAAACAAAGCAGAAATATAATTATACTTAAAATCAAACTAGAAGACACATTTATGAATGGAAGGCATGAAGCGCTAAATGTCGGGACTTTTGGTAATCCTAAACAAAGCAGAAATATAATTCTACTTAAAATCAAACTAGAAGACACATTTATGAAGATATTTTATATAAGACAAATCATTTACACTTCTGTACACGCATACAGTGGATTTAAAACAGAGCCTTGTATTGCTAGGTCTGTTGTTGTTTTTTTATTAGTTAAGAGCAAATCAAAACCTTTTTGTAAAAGAAATGGTTAGCCAAGTGGTTGAGGACCATGGGATTGGTCGAGTCTATAGTGTAGGCCTTTGACAGCAGCTGGACACCGTTCTTTATAGACTCTTGTGTTTTGGAGTTCAATTCTAAAACAGCCAGGCCTATCAATGCACCGACACAATTAGGGTCTAGCTGTAAGGCCCTCTCAAAGGCCATTCTGAAAAATGTTTCATAACAGGACATTCTTTTCAGAGTAGAAAAATTTAAAATGCAAAACTCTTAATAAAAATAAGACTTTTGTGTTATGACTACCATTATTGATGTTTTGTTGAAATATGCTTCGAATATACTCATGACAAAAAAAACAAAAAAACTCCCCCCCCCCCTATTACCCACCTTGCTTTATTTAAACGATTCAGTTTGACAAAACAGTGACCCATTCCAAGTCTGACTGATGCCGGGCATGTTGGGTTTGTGCGGAGCGCCTTTTTATAATATGCAAGAGAGCCTCTGTAGTCCTTCTTGTTAAAAGCAATGCAAGCTTTACCAAGCAATGAAGGGATGTTGTTGCTGGACTAAATATGATCAACAGTTAAGTGCATAAAATATGAATAAAAAAATTATGTTTCTAGGTATGATTATAGAAAATGGTTTCTCACATCTATGAAATACTATGTAAAAATTGTTTATTCTGTTTTTTACCTGATTCAACACGAAGTTAAACTGGGCATCTGCCTGGTCCATCTTATCTCCTTCCAGAAGGCAGAAATAAGCACGACCCAGTAAATGATTCTAGATAAACAATACATTTAGAGTCTCTACAAAATTTATTAAACCAAATGGAAAATAAAATTGTACGTAGCAATAGTATATTTAAATAATAAATATATAACAAGCCCAAGGGTTGCCACTGACCTGGTCATACATAATGATTCTGTCTGCTGTGGTATATAACAAGGTCGCTTTCATGAAAAGCTCTCTCTTCTTATCTTTGTTTTTTTCTTTATGTGCTTGTTGCACATAGTAAGCTGCCAGCGTGTCCAGTGAGCGCATCTGATCTTTTTCAAAATTAGCATAGTCCAAGCTTGCATCTGTGCGAGATGATTCTAGAATTTTTACAAAGTCTTCAGGTTTGCTCTGTTTCCAGTACTCCAGCTATTTTAACAGAAATTACATGTTTGCTGTCACTTAGCTCGAATCTTTTTTAGTGTAAAATTGGTCCATAATAGCCAATATAATTATATTATTATAGAAAAACCAACTGATTCAATTACATTCTAATTATATTTAACAAGCCAATATAAATAATTTACTTACAGCCAATGTAACCCAAATATGCAGTGGTGCAGCTTCTTGCTTCAAAATACTCAGTACTTCCTCTCCTTCTGGTAATTGGTCAAAGTCTAACTCTATCACCTTAAGAAATTATTGTTTATTAAAAGATCAAACAAAATGTATTTGTTTAAAAAAAAAATTAACAAGGAAATAGAAAGGAACTTGCTTCAAAAAAGTGTTTGTTTTTTTTAATTTGAATTAGGATGTGAAAGAACAATAAATCGACTGTCGTTAACACTTATGGAGCCATTTTATTGTAGAATGATATGAAGTAATACTTTTGAGCATATTTAGCATGCAGTAAATAAAATACCGAAGTGGCTACGCTTACGTCAAGCGCCTTCTATTATTATATCTATTGACGTAAGCCGGAAAAAAAAATACGAATTACGTCTTGATGTTACCGCTGCCACTGCGTAAACAAAAAGGGTTAGGGGGTTAGGGTTAGGGATAAGGTTAGGGTTAGGGTGTGGAGAAATATCTATTGACGTAAGCCGGAAAAAAATACGAATTACGTCTTGACGTAAGCGTAGCCTGTCCGTTAAAATACAAACATTTGATCTGGTCCTAATCCAAACAAACCAAGTCCTCAAAGAGTTAAAAGAAGGATTTAAAAAAAAAATGGTACTTGACAGGCACAATTTAATTAAGGGTAAAAGCAATTCAAATTACAATTTATTCTGAAATTAATGGATACATGAATATCTTTACCTCATCAGTATCCCTGAGAGGGATTTCAATAGATCCGCCACCACTACTACCACCACCAGACGTATTCGCCATCTTGAAGATAATATATCCTTGACCTTAAAGTTTGAACCATTTCGCACTATAAGTTAATGATTATTATAAAAAAATGGAACTCAAAATATTGCTTAATTTTTTTAATTTTTATTTTTCAAGATTTAACTCTTGCGTTTTTATTTTCGAAAGAATACTCGATGAAAAATTTAATTGTCATAGATTATTATAATGTAGCCCTATTAAAGTAATTTTGTTTTTGTTCAACCAGGCAGTGTAGTTGTCAACTAAGTTGAATAAGCTATCTCTTTAACGCTATTTAGTAGATGCAGCCCTAATTCCGCAACCCCGTCACTCCTAACCCCAATCTCTTTATCACTATTTTGATGAAGCCCTAATTTCAGAACCCCGTCAATCCACAAAAACTTCTACCGGGCATCTCTTTAACGCTATTTCAAGTATTTTGATGCAGCCCTAATTCCACAACCCCGTCACTCCTAACTAGACCCCCTCAGCCGGCGCCGCGCGCCGGCTACGCCACCGAATTTTCGTCCGCCGTAAATCCGCCGAAAAATATGCGGCGCGCCTCATTAGCCGCCGTATTTCGTTTGCCATTGTATTAACATCGCATTACTTAATCTTATTGCACATGACCTTGCTGACCATATCAGCTCTGTTTTGAAAAGCTTTTCTGTTGATCACAAAATACTAGCTGCCATGATGGTGCTGCACTTATGATAAAAACTTCAAAGCTTTTGAAGGTTGACTCTTATCAGCACTTTACAGCAAACGTATTGCATCTTAATACTACCGACAGCATTAATACAAATGAAGAATTTCAAGACCGCAATTATAGAAGACTATGCAGCACTCACTGAGGATAAAGAAATGATAAAGACCCTAAAAGAAGGCATGTCTTAAGTGTGTGAATTGCTTCTTGTAGATGATCAGCTCAGTGCATCAATAATGGATGCCTCTGAGAGCAGCACTAGCGCCATCAATGACAGTCATTGACACAATGATAAGTCAGTGAAGGCATCATGTCCAACGCGTTGGAATTCAACATTGATGATGTTTCAGTCTATACTTGACTTTAAAATATGATGATGACAAAATACGAATGATCAAGCTGTCAACTCTCAACCAGCTTGACCATCGATTTCCTGTAAATGATCACATTAAGCTGCATCAGCTGCTTGATCCAAATTTCAAATCATTGATTCCACGGTCAGAAGCAACCACAATTCTGGAGAACGCAATACAGTCAGCAATGGCCCGTGGATTCATCATGTCTAAAGCTGATGTATCGCATTTGCAGCTAGTTAGTGAACATGTTTCTGAAGAAAGCTGATGAACTACATCGCGTTTGTTTTATTCATGACAATTATAAACTGATATTTTTAGTGCTTATTAATTAAGGTATTGAGAGACAGAAACTGAATGTGTGGAATGTATTCATGTACTGTATTAGTAGGACAGCATATACAACTGTTTATTTCTGTTGTTTTAAATAATTAAACTTTTCCCCAAGTATTGTAAAATTGTTTTATTGCTGAAGTTTTATCAATTCAATATTTTCTAGGCGTCAGCCGAATTTTAGCCAAATATTTCGTAATCTGCCAAAAATCAGCCGAAAATCAGCCGCAAATGTCAATTTACCCAATTTATGGTCAAATTCAGCTACGCCGGCTATCAGCCGAAAAATTATGTCAGCCAGCCGAAACTTAAAAAAAAAATTCGGCTGGCAGGTCTACTCCTAACCCCATCAGGGCAGCCCCCCCCCAACCCAATAGGAAAAAAAACACCGCCCAAATAGTTTACTATAGCATAACTGGCGAGAAAACCACCAAGCTGGCAACTCTAAACAAAGCCATTTTCAAAAATAATTTACCGAAATAAATAAAACATGAAATATTTTATTAATCAAAATAAACAAATTAGACAGGAAAATAAATCTTAAGATTTCAGAATAACAATATTACATAGTTACATTCTTTTATAAAGGGATGATATTTGTAAGAATAATACCTTACATTAATTTAAATGCCTACTTCTTTTTCCTATTTTAAATTTTTTAATTTACCACTATTGTTTATAATCGATAATTTTAGCACAATGATTGATCAATTAGACATACCGTTTGTTTATTATCTAATATTTCAATGTTTATATAATACTGTTTCTATCAAAAGGTTATAGTTCTTAAATATCTCATTCAGAGTATAACTCATCTTCAAATATTTTGGTTTTTATATAATAATAATGTGTAATAATTTAGAGTTGTACTTAAGAAGTGTCTTAAGGCTATGAATACTATGAAAAGTATGATTATGAACTATATTATTTTATTTTTATCATTAATATCATACTTGGCCGTCTTGACGACTCATTTATTAAGTTATTTAGTCCCTTGTCTTGTGGTAATTGTCCCAAATTCAGTCTAAAACATTGTCAATTATTTAAATGAAGCGAATTTTACTGAATCTTATCACAGCTCATATATTGTACATAGTGAAAAGAACTTGTCTTTCAACTGGGTACCAGAAATCAGGTGGGGAGAAGTAGATATAGCAGGGCGTTTTGCTAGCCACCAAAACAGATAAATTTGACTGTCGGTCTTAGGATACCGGGTTCAATTTCCAGTGAGGACCAATGGATATTTCAGGTCATGGTGAAAGTTTCTGATATATTTTCAGCGGTGACTTCAATGCACTATCAGCTTATCATCAGGGGATAAAAGAATGCCATGGCACATAAAATCATAAAAACTATCCCATTAGACTTATGAGTAGACAGTTGTTTATAGGATAAAAGAGATTTCATCTCATCCTCACTGACTTCACACACACTTCATGAGGCAATTAGCCCTGCTTGGGATGAACATGGTTCATATTCGGATGTAAATATCTTAATGAAGATAATATTAATAGGACATTTTTTATACATTATAAATTTCATATTTCGTAATGTCAATGAGAGATAGCAATTTAAGATCTACAACAATTTAAATTGTAATTTTTAACTGTGATAAGATTCAGTAAAATTCAGTGGTGGATAAGTAACAATAAATAAATATTAATGAGTACCCATGCTGATATTTTTAGAATTGATAATTTTATAATTATTTGTATGATATAATGCATTGTTTGTTTACTTTTTAAAGCATTCTTTTCAAGCTCATATTTAAAAAGGTCTTTTTGTTTATACTTTCTAAGTTTTGAAAGAAGTTAGCTACTGTTTTTTTTTATACAAATTTAATAAACCTATAGTTTTTAAACCATATTTTATTTATTTGATAGCACTTATGTCAAATAAGTTTGTTTATAAATATAATTTTGATAAAATTGGAAACTGTCAATGCCATTTTACGCCTGTGATTCCTGAATATGACAGAGGCAGCTTTTGTTATAATTAGTTCTCTAGGGTTAGCCTATTAAAAAAAAAGACTATAATTTTCTTTTACTATTTTTTGTTAATAAAAATAGTGTAGAAATGTATTATTACCGATTTAAATATCATCAATTGATTATTTGATAAATAATTGAATACAAGGTTGTTTACTTTATTGTGTTAAAATATTGATGACCAGACAGCTTAGTACATTTGGCTTAAGATAGTCTATAAAAATATATGTTTATTTTTTTTTTTTTCTTTAAAGCAGTTATTGCTGTACTGCATGAGTAACTGAAGTTGACATGGAAAAATATGATATTGTTAAAAGGTTAGGTATTGGAGCTCATGGAGCAGTTTACCTGGCCAAGAATAAAACCACAAAAAAGTGAGGTCATTTTTAATGTTGAGAACGTATGTATCTACTGGTATACACTGAAAGTTTTTCTTATAAATAATGTACATTGCAATTTGTATCACTTGCCAGGTTATATGCCATGAAGAAAATTGAAGTAGATGAGCGCAAAAAGACAAGAACAAAAGAAGCTGTACTTAAAGAAGCAAGGCAAGTACTTATTTTTATTCATTTATTTATATTGGTCACTGGAATCCAAATACACATTGTCTTATAATTAATCTCAATTAAATTTATCTTTTTTATTTTTAAACATATCAAACGGTATTTTGAATAATACTGTAGTTTTCAATGTTATGGAGATATTGTGTGTGTCACAATATTATTAACAACAATAGTCCTTATGTGACAAACTCACTAACTCCAACAACTGGAATGCAATGCGAAAAATATTTATTCTTCCTTGTTGACTACAATATACAAACTACTAACTTAACACAACCTCGCCGTACCATGTTCATAGCATAACCAACTGGACTTCAATCAGCTGTTCACACAGTCCAGCTACACACACAGACACGTGGTGCACCACGCAGTCTCCAGTTACACGCTGATGCTCTCCCCTGCACACCCACACACAATCAATCTGTGACCGTGTGCAAAATATTTGTGTACAGTTATCCCACAACACCTAAATTAATGGTGTATTTATTTTTTCACATTATATTCTTTCTTTTATTTTCAGTATTCTCTCTCAACTGAGACACCCCCACATCATTCTGTTTCACGAGTCGTTCTTTGATCCCTCCGGAGACTATGTGTGCATGATCATGGTAATAGTTTGACTTATTCTAGATGCAGTTGTACTCATTGAACATCAGCTGTAGTTCTGTCTACAGATTTTTGTAATTATATTGTTAATCTATAACAAAATGATTTCATCATCTGATTATGTGGCCACTAATAATTTTTCACATTTGTATTACTCCATATCAGTTTTGAGTTCATTCATTTCTGTTGTGTTGCTCTAAATGCTTCTGAAACAATATGTTGCTCCATGATTTACCTTTTGCTAGTATAAATTGAAAGAGTGCATTGAATTGATTTTTTCAGGATTACTGTGATGGCGGCAACTTGTCAGAAAGAATCCAAGACGCTGCTCAGGTGAGATTTACATTTTTATTCTTCAGTTAAAGTTATTTGTTTTATGTTCATCCTTCAACCTGTATATGTTGTTAAACTATCTCTCTGTTTGCGACACTATTGCTATAAAATATTTTTTGTCTTAAAAACTAAAATTTATCTTTCATATCCTAGTACATGCACCATGTTTTTTTCATTTAATAGAAGTCACTCAAGTTTTCAGAGAAACAAATTATGCAGGTGAACACATTTTAAAAAATTTATTTCCTGGTTTTATTACAAATCAAATTATGAGCTAAACTGGCTTAAAGAAGTTCTGATCAGTAATTTGGGTATGATTTCATTTTTTTTTTCTCGTTTCAGTGGTTTATTCAAATAGTCATGGCAGTACAATATATACACTCAAAACATATATTACATAGGTGTGTGTGTGTTTTTTTCTTAAAATATTTTATAAAGTAATTAATAAGACATTTATTGAAAATCATCCTTATCTAAAGATATCAAATTGTTCATATATTTGTCAATAAATGTTTTTGAGTCTAAATAGATTCCATCTTCTTCACTTGGTTTTTAGAAATTAAAATATTTAATATATAATTCTTTAAAATAATCAAATTCATGACAATTTGCTCATATAAATTAAAAAAAAAATCTATGTTAAATGTTATAATATGTTGTGCTTTTGTATACATTTGTGCCATTACCAGAACAACGTATTTCTCTTATAATCATACTTTTTTCTTAAAAAAAGTTCGTTTAGGTTTTTATATTATTAACATTAACTTTTTTGTTTCAGG
This sequence comes from Bulinus truncatus, assembly GCA_021962125.1. Taxonomy (NCBI): domain Eukaryota; kingdom Metazoa; phylum Mollusca; class Gastropoda; family Planorbidae; genus Bulinus; species Bulinus truncatus. The sequence continues at coordinate 196,916 of JAGDYQ010000088.1, forward strand.
GATCTTAAAACAGAAAATGTATTTTTAAACAAGAGAAATGTAGTTAAAGTGGGTTGGTATATTTTTTTGTATTCCTAGAAACAATTTCACTTTAATTGTTTGTATTCACCAGAAATATTCTCCATTCATTATTCCGCGCTTCATTTATTCTTTTAGTTTTAATTCATCTTTCACTGGTAGCTCTCCAATTCCTCACTAAACCTTATGTTCAATTAACTAACTCCCAGGGGATTTCGGTATCTCAAGGATACTGGACAACACAATTGACATGGCTAAAACTGTAGTTGGAACGCCATCCTACCTGAGTCCCGAACTGTGCCAAGACATTCCTTATAATTCTAAATCTGACATCTGGGTAAGTTAATTAGCCCTTTAGGTCGATTGGGGCAGATGAAATGTAGAATCCATCTTTTTCTGTAGCTACAGCATATTAAAGCTCGCACAATGCCCAGCCACCTTAATTCAACTAAGTTCAAGTACTTATTGAAAGCTGGTTGGACTTGAGATATTTTCAACTAGCTTTCATTAGGATATGGAAAAATTCCCATGTTTCTTACAGAGGATTGAACCCGGGACAGTCAGGGTGACAGTTGAGCTGTCTACACCGCTCGACCATCCATCCCCCCTTTATAGTATAAGTTTAAAGCCAAACTACTGAATGTTTTAAAAACTGTTTTAAATATATTTAAAATTATTATTTCATTTATATGTAAGTAGTCCTCACTGTAAAATGATCCAAGTAACGACATAAAATGGAGAAAAATGAATTTTTTAGCATAACATTATGTTCTTTCTTCCATTGTTATAACTTTTTTGTATTGTCCTAACTTGCTCCTATAAAAGTTTATTGAGAATTATTATTATGAATTTATTTGGAAAAGATTTGTATACCAATATATGTTCCTGAAGTAATATTTTAGTTGTATCTGTAAAATTTCATGTAAGGATGAGATGTTCATCTCTTAGAACCGTTAAGCCACTATGGGATCGTTAGGTAGATTCCCTTCTTTCATCCGCACCAAAACCGATAGTGCAATGGCCATGGAGACTCCAAGGAAGACGTGAAGGGAATTTTTGTCATGACCTGAAAAATTCCCTTGGTCCTCACTGGAGATCCAACCCAGGGGGCCCTCAGGTTGACCGTCGAGCCCATTACTGCATGACCATCCATCCCTTCATTTGAGTTGTTTTCATGTACTCATGAAATTTATTTTTAGTTTGTATACCGAAAATTATTTATGAAGTATTATATTAGATGTATTTCAGTGTGTTCTGTCGACTAAATATTTTGTTGACACCTAGACTTAATGGTATTTATTTAAATAAATTTAAAAATTATATATTATTAAAAAAAAAAAAATTGTTAAATAAGTAAAACGTCCGGTTGAATGCTAAAAACCAAAAAAAAAAAAAAAATTTTTTTAATCTTACAACAGGCTGTTGGTTGCTTGTTGTATGAAATGACAAGTTTACATCCACCATTTGATGGCCAGAGCCTTATTGGTCTGTTTGTCAATATTATTAAGGCTGGTTACAAGGTGAGTTTTTAATCTCTTTGATCAAATCCTTTACATTGAAATATAGACATTGAAGTTGATATTTAAACTTGACATTGATTTGTTTCAGTTTCTTTTTTTTTTCTGTTTTTTATATTTCCTGTTATTGTTTTTGGTTTTGTTTTGATCAGCCCTTTCCCCCAGACACACCGATTGGTGTACAAGACCTAGTTAGTAAAATACTTCAGAAAACTCCAGAAAATCGTCCCAGGTAAGTGCCTGTCAGCTATCCTTATTTTTTTTTAAATTATTCTTATTTTGAACCGCATGTATTTATATTGTTTGATTTTTATTTTTCTTGACGGCAGAAATGTAAGCATTTATAGAATTATTTTATTACAGAAATGTAGGCATATATAGAATTATTTCCTAATTTTGCATACATGGAAGTATAAATTTATGGAAATAATTCATAGAATTTATGAAAATAATTCATATAATTTATGGAAATAATTCATATAATTTATGGAAATAATTCATGAATGTTTTTTCTCCTACACATGTCACTAAAGGTGTCTGTTTAGTCATGTTAATTTTTATTTTCTCACAGTGCTAATGCCATTCTCACACTTTCTATTCTCACAGTGCTAGTGCCATTCTCACACTTCCGTATGTCAAAAACCATCTAGCATCATTCATTTCTGACACTGAGAACATACGGGACATCAAGGCAAACAGAGACAACCACACGCCTGAAGATGACGGCCTTAGCCCTCTACCTCCCAGGTATCAACAATTTTCAATTATGCTTCCCGTTGGAAATGCATAAAAATTCCTATCTTGGGTACAATGTAACTCTTTATCGAAGCTTTATCAGTTAATAATTTGTAATGACGTTTTACAGTTCGTACATGGATGTGCAAAGTCCAGACAAAAGTCCTCGTACTCCTCGACATCTAAGCAACACAGCCGAGCCGGTTTTATTATATAAAGTGAAACAGCTCTCTCCACTGCCTTCTCATCGTTGTCAAGACAAAGTCATCACTGACCTAGGTTCTCAGGAGAGTTTATCCACAAGTAAGATATTTTTATCCTCAAAACTTTAATTTGGAAATTAATTCTGTCATGCCGCACCAGATATAACTTTAAAACATAAGAGTTATTATCTGTTTTGTTTGCATTAGAAACATACTTAGTTGTTCAAAAAAGAAAAAAAACTATGTATGGTTTAATCATGTAAACATTTAATTTGAATGTAATAAACTATAAAAGTGTTTGTCATAAAAGAAATAAACAGTAGATACTGTCTTATTGTTATCCAAGAGCTTATTTATTATTGAAAAAAAAAAACTTTTATTACTAAACTTTTGTTCTTCTTTCCAAAATTTCTGTAAATATTACAGCAAGAAGTATTTATAGAAATTACCAGCTAATGAAAAGAGATTGAAATAAAATAGAAAATGGCACTAAAAACATCTTAATAAATTTAAGAAGTGTAATGTAAATGTAAAAATATAAAAAATTAGAAGAAAAACAAATACAAGAATATCAAACATTAATGTAATTCTGGCTGAAATATGGAGAGTGGCAAACCGCATTACAAACAGACTACATACATTTGTTGATAGATGTCTACGCCAAATAATGAACATCTGGTGGCCTTAAAAGATCCCCAACATTGCATTGTGGGAGAAAACCTAATGATTGCTCAAAAGCCAAGAAATGAAAATTAAATGGCGATGGATAAGTCATACCTTTAAAAAACCAGCTGACAGTGTTTCTAGACAAGTGCTGGAATGGAACCCGCAAGCTAAAAGAAAATCAGGGACATCATAACAAACACTGAGAACGGTTACATGTGAAATAAAAGATGCACTGATGTCATAAGCCCAGTTCAAGAAGACTGCCCATAACAGTGTCTGCTG
>JAGDYQ010000088.1:200836-213041 GCA_021962125.1 Bulinus truncatus
TTCTGTCATGACCTTTGAACTGCTCACCTTCATTTGGCAGTCAAAGAATAAGACTTGACTCTTTCTGCTGTTCAAGTTTTTAAATGCACAGGTCTGTTAAAAACATGCGAGTTTATACTGAATTTTGGAATCCCTCTGTGCTGTAGACTCTCCTACACTCAGTCCAGCCACATGGAACTAAGAACAAACTTTGACAACTTGTTGAACTAAAAAGCAATTTTTTTTTTTTTTTTACATATAACCTATAAATATTATAGTTCTTTCTTTTTTGCTTTGGCTATAATTGTTCACTTTCTCTCTTACGTTTTTAACATCTGTGCCCCTAGATTTTTTAAATTTTTAAATAACCACGACCTCCCAAAAGCATTATTTTCTCTAAAATAAAGAAAGAAATTGAACATTCCTATTTTTTTTTCCCCTTGACACTTCATCTTTATTTGTCTCTACGGCTTTATATGACTCCTGCCATCTTATGTCTGCCATCATCTTTATTTGTCTCTACAGCACATATGACTCATGCCATCTTATGTCTAACATCATCTTTATTTGTCTCTACAGCACATATGACTCTGCCATCTTATGTCTACCATCATCTTTATTTGTCTCTACAGCACATATGACTCTGCCATACCTTATTTCTATAGAGTCATCTTTATTTGTCTCTACAGCACATATGGCTCGCCATCTTACTGTCTGCATCATAATAACTTTATTTGTCTATACAGCACATATGACTCTGCCATCTTGCTCATCTCTGCCATCATCTTTATTTGTCTCTACAGCACATACGACTCCGCCATCTTATTTATGATATCATCTTTATTTGTCTCTACAGCATTATGACTCTGCCATCTTGTGTCCACTGATATCATCTTTATTTGTCTCTACAGCACCTATGACTCCCCATATCTTATGTCAGCCATCAGCTCTTTATTTGTCTCTACAGCACATATGACTCTGCCTTCTTGTGTCTTATTCTCATCTTTATTTGTCTCTGCAGCACATTAGACTCTGCCATCATACATGTCTGCCATCATCTTTATTTGTCTCTACAGCACAAGTAGCTCTGCCATCTTATGTCTGATATCATCTTTATTTGTCTCTACAGCATTATGACTCTGCCATCTTATGTCTGATATCATCTTTATTTTGTCTCTACAATACATATGACTATGCCATCATATGTCTGACATCATCTTTATTTGTCTCTACAGCACATATGACTCTGCCATCTTATGTCTGCCATCATCTTTATTTGTCTATGCTGACGTGATGTCTCTGCCATCTTATGTCTGATATCATCTTTATTTGTCTCTGCAGCACACATATGACTCTGCCATCTTATGTCTTAACATCATCTTTGTTTGTCTCTACAGCACAAATGACTCTGCCTTCTTATGTCTGCCATCATCTTTATTTGTCTCTACAGCACAAATGACTCTGCCATCTTATGTCTGATATCATCTTTATTTGTCTCTACAGCACATATGACTCGGGGTAACATCTTATGTCTGATATCATCTTTATTAGTCTCTACAGCATATGACTCTGCCATCTTATGTCTGCCATCATCTTTATTTGTCTCTACAGCACAAATGACTCTGCCATCTTATGTCTGCCATCATCTTTATTTGTCTCTACAGCACAAATGACTCTGCGTAAATGACTTACAATAGGCCATGGGAATTCATGAAATTTTCTTACTGTCATGTCTTCAAAAATTGTGTTGATTTAAAAAAAAAATTCTTTTTTGTTGTTTTAAATAAATCTAGCACCAAGTCGTCGAAAAAATTCATGTGGAAACTCTTGGTCCTCATGAACTGCATGTCACCTGGATTCCTCCGGGCTCACCTAATGGCGTCATCAAATTCTACAGGGAGTCTCTTACTAGCCAGAAGACCCTCATTTTGACAGTTTCAGGGACTATTGTTCCAATAGTAGTATCTGATTTGGGCATGTATTGTACTTCAGAAATGAAAAGAAAAAAACAATGGCTAATTCGTAGCACCACACAAAAAAAAATGCTTCTGTAGGCATGTTTCATTGTGTGAATGAAATTTTTATTCATGAGGAGTTATTCTGCAAATGTCTTTTTGTTTTTTCTGAATCCCCTTGGTAGGCAAAGTGCGCCTTTAAAATTAAATGTTTTTATAAAGATTTAACACATTTTAAGATTGCAGGGGGCAGGGATCTTTGACCAGATGTAGTGCATACAGGGTTGAGTTTGACTTAAAATAACCCTAAAAATATTTTTTAAACCTTTCTTGTCAATAATATTATACGACTTACCCCCCCCCTTTCTTCCTAAAAAATATTTGAAATTTTCAGGGGTTGTCCTGAGATACTCTTGCTATCAGAACATGAGTTCTCGAAACTTCTCATTGTATAACATTTAAATGCATCACATATTATCAGATCATTAAAAAAATGTAACAGTTTGCCATATCAATTACAGTCTGAGCCAGCATAATGGTTAAAATTGCTGAAAATTCTACTTCATCTAATATATCATTGGACTAGTCATTAGGGGCTGTAACACAATTGCTTCAGGTTTTTTTTTTTTTTTTTTTTGCCTGAACATTTCCTTCTGCTTTTACTTCTAGCTCCTGACTTTAGACCAGAACATGAAGATCCCTGCTCCACCCAGCCAAAGTGCAGCCAAAGAGAAACAACTCCGCCAGCCAACTCCAGTTCTTGCTGTTCCCTCTGTGTCCGACTTTGAGGTTTTGTCTACGTCATTAGACAACGAGTTCCAGATTGAAAATCTCTTTGAAAATAAACTTGCAGTTCAGATTTGGGCGTAAGTTTGATCTCCTTTATCCTCTTGCTGGTTTTTCTTACATTTTTTTTTCCCTTTTGGTCAGTATACAAACTTTAAAAAAAAAAATTTTTAATTATTAGTTTGAGATTTCCTTCCTTCATTATAAAGTCTGACGTACTTTCCTTCTTTCATTATAAAGTCTGTCGTACTTTTGAAACACTGGCCTATATAACAGATTGTTTTTCTTCAGTTTTTTCCTTGCATGATACTTTTAAGAGTCTGATCCCCACAAGAGATAAGGACGACACTTGTCTTAATAATTAAAAGTAAACAATGATGCATGATAGCTACAATTACAGATTTTCAAAAAGTAATCAGTCTTCAGTGTTTCAATGATTATTGGTTGGAGAGTATGAGGGTTATTTTTGTGCTTTTTTTTTTCCAAAGGAAAAAAAACAACTTAAAACACTACACACCTTGACTGTAAGTAAAAACAACAATTTAAAACACTACACACCTTGACTGTAAGTAAAAACAACAATTTAAAACACTACACACCTTGACTGTAAGTAAAAACAACAATTTAAAACACTACACACCTTGACTGTAAGTAAAAACAACAATTTAAAACACTACACACCTTGACTGTAAGAGAAAGCAAGCTAAGCCTCTGAGCCAAATGTTACTGATCTTTATTGCGTAATTGGCATAGTTCAAATCAATGAATACTGTAACTTTTTTTCATATAAATAACCTACAAAAAAGAAACTTGATGTATTCACGTGCAATACTCTCTTACAGAAACTTGATGTATTCATGTACAATACCCTTTCAAAACAAATACTTTGATGGTTACAGATGTGCTAGCAAAAAATTGAGCTGAAACTACCGGGCTGCAGTCCACTACTGAACCACCCACGTACCGTCACCTGCCCCCCACAGAGGAAGAAAAAGGAGTTCGCCACTGGGCAGAGACTTTGACAACCCCATAACTGCTTTGCATTTGGCACAGGATGTAGAGTCTAATTCTACCGGGGACGGAAGTTTTGCAGGTGGACTCTGCTGCCACCACCAAGCAAGAGCTGACTCTATGCAGCAGATCAACTCCTCTGGCAAAGTGGTCTACCCACACCAGGTGGATGTCTACGACACAAAATTACACTACGGAATCTGAAGCATCACCAGTATTATAGAATTGAGGTGAATCCTTTGTTTACAAACTTCAATGATTAAATAAAAAAAGAATTACATAATTGTTTTAAGCTGTAACCAGAGCCTGTCTTATGTTGTTTTTTTTTAGAGGCGTTGGTCTTTTTGAGAGACATCTAGGTACCCTCCCCCTCGGGGGGGGGTGTTATGGCAACGGGTTTGGTCAAATTTATACAACAAGGGGGGGGGGTCCAAATAAACCAAGAGGACCCCATCATATGGTCGCTTAGTTTTCCCCCCTATCCATAAGAACAGCTCTGGCAGTAAGCATGCTACGCTAGGTTTTAATTTTTTGACTGTCAGTTTATATGTTGTACAGGTTGAGGCCTGTCAGGACAGCAGCCCGCATCATGGACCGCTGTGCAGACGCTAAAGCGGAATTTGGTCAGACGGCTCCCTCCGTAAGTCTTCCTCCATCTTTCTTTTAATTTTTTTTTCCTTGTCCTGCCCCCATTTTTTAAAAATCTAACTATTCTTTAACAAGAGATCAAGATCAAATACATGATACGTGCCAAACTTGACATGGACAGAAAAATTTTTTGCCAGAATACCCCAAAAAAGAAGAAAAAAATTAAAAAGCAACAAAAAAAAATTGATTTTTCTAAAAATTCATTTTGGTTAATTGTTTACTTTCAGAGACTAAATTTTCACCAAAGGGGGGGGGGGCACAGAATAGTTTTTTCTAAGATCAGAACTACTATTTATTTATTGACCTGTTCCCCACTTAGGTTTTTATAGTGTACATTGTTTTTTAAATGGACAAAAATTGTTTCAGACATCCGTGTTACTCCGATCTCAAGTCTGAAATGCATATTTTTAATAAAGACCCTCTTTTTTTGTACCACAATAGTGTCAGTATTGTACTGTGCCACTAGTATTTAAAACACTATAGTGTCAGTATTGTACTGTGCCACTAGTATTTAAAACACAATAGTGTCAGTATTGTACTGTGCCACTAGTATTTAAAACACAATAGTGTCAGTATAGTGTCACTAGTATTTAAATTCAGTTCACACAATTCAACTGGATAACACTAAAAAATTTAAATTATGAACAGCAAAGAGTCAAATAAAATGGGGGGAAAACATTTTTATTCAAAAATTGCCATCACTGTAATTATATATAGGCATATTTAGCCCACAGGGGATATATTCTGGCAGAATTGGCACATCGAAAAGTTCACATAAAAAAAACAACCTATTTCTTGTCAAAGGTATATACATTTCATTTTTTTTTTAAATCATCTACAGCTCATGCTGACAACCTGAAAGCATCCGAAGTATTTGTCGGAATATTGCCCAATAAGACAAATGAGGTTATCATAACCTGGGAGGCGCCTGAAAAACCCAATGGCAGAATTCTGCAGTACAATATCAGAGTGGCCAAAGTCTCTGGCAGTGAGGTAATCAGATAATGTTCAGTAGTATTATATCATAGTGTCCCATGTCCCTGGCAGGAGGTAATCAGATAATGTTCAGTAGTATTATATCGTAGTGTCCCATGTCTCTGGCAGGAGGTAATCAGATAATCTTCAGTAGTATTATATCATAGTGTCCCATGTCCCTGGCAGTGGGGTAATCAGATAATCTTCAGTAGTATTATATCATAGTGTCCCATGTCTCTGGCAGGAGGTAATCAGATAATCTTCAGTAGTATTATATCATAGTGTCCCATGTCCCTGGCAGGAGGTAATCAGATAATCTTCAGTAGTATTATATCGTAGTGTCCCATGTCTCTGGCAGGAGGTAATCAGATAATCTTCAGTAGTATTATATTGTAGTGTCCCATGCCCCTGGCAGTGGGGTAATCAGATAATCTTCAGAAGTATTATATCGTAGTGTCCCATGTCTCTGGCAGGAGGTAATCAGATAATCTTCAGTAGTATTATATCGTAGTGTCCCATGCCCCTGGCAGTGGGGTAATCAGATAATCTTCAGTAGTATTATATCGTAGTGTCCCATGTCTCTGGCAGGAGGTAATCAGATAATGTTCAGTAGTATTATATCGTAGTGTCCCATGTCCCTGGCAGTGGGGTAATCAGATAATGTTCAGTAGTATTATATCATAGTGTCCCATGTCTCTGGCAGGAGGTAATCAGATAATCTTCAGTAGTATTATATCATAGTGTCCCATGTCTCTGGCAGGAGGTAATCAGATAATCTTCAGTAGTATTATATCGTAGTGTCCCATGTCTCTGGCAGGAGGTAATCAGATAATGTTCAGTAGTATTATATCATAGTGTCCCTTGTCCCTGGCAGTGGGGTAATCAGATAATGTTCAGTAGTATTATATCGTAGTGTTCCATGTCCCTGGCAGTGGGGTAATCAGATAATCTTCAGTAGTATTATATCGTAGTGTCCCATGCCCCTGGCAGTGGGGTAATCAGATAATCTTCAGTAGTATTATATCGTAGTGTCCCATGTCTCTGGCAGGAGGTAATCAGATAATCTTCAGTAGTATTATATCATAGTGTCCCATGTCTCTGGCAGGAGGTAATCAGATAATCTTCAGTAGTATTATATCATAGTGTCCCATGTCTCTGGCAGGAGGTAATCAGATAATGTTCAGTAGTATTATATCATAGTGTCCCATGTCTCTGGCAGGAGGTAATCAGATAATCTTCAGTAGTATTATATCGTAGTGTCCCATGTCTCTGGCAGGAGGTAATCAGATAATGTTCAGTAGTATTATATCATAGTGTCCCTTGTCCCTGGCAGTGGGGTAATCAGATAATGTTCAGTAGTATTATATTGTAGTGTTCCATGTCCCTGGCAGTGGGGTAATCAGATAATCTTCAGTAGTATTATATCGTAGTGTCCCATGCCCCTGGCAGTGGGGTAATCAGATAATCTTCAGTAGTATTATATCGTAGTGTCCCATGTCTCTGGCAGGAGGTAATCAGATAATCTTCAGTAGTATTATATCATAGTGTCCCATGTCCCTGGCAGTGGGGTAATCAGATAATGTTCAGTAGTATTATATCATAGTGTCCCATGTCTCTGGCAGGAGGTAATCAGATAATGTTCAGTAGTATTATATCATAGTGTCCCATGTCTCTGGCAGGAGGTAATCAGATAATCTTCAGTAGTATTATATCGTAGTGTCCCATGTCTCTGGCAGGAGGTAATCAGATAATGTTCAGTAGTATTATATCATAGTGTCCCATGTCCCTGGTAGGAGGTAATCAGATAATCTTCAGTAGTATTATATCGTAGTGTCCCATGTCCCTGGCAGTGGGGTAATCAGATAATCTTCAGTAGTATTATATCATAGTGTCCCATGTCCCTGGCAGTGGGGTAATCAGATAATCTTCAGTAGTATTATATCATAGAGGCCAAAGTCTTTGGCAGGAGGTAATCAGATAATCTTCAGTTTTTTTTGTGTTTACCTACAATCTCTTTGCAGAAGTCTATCGTTGTTTAAAATCTAATAAAATTTAGTTTTGACTTTTATGTTTTCCATTTGTGCTTTAGTCATTATTTTTTGGAAAAAAATCGGTTAAGACTTATTGCTCAAATAGTAATATAAATGGTCGCATGATAAACGGATTTGACCTAGTTAAAAAGTTACTATTCATAATGAAATGAGGGTTTTGATGATAAATGGCAGCTGTTTGATGTTATAGTTGTGGCACCCGTGATTTGTAAGACTCAGGCTTATAGACTTTTGGCTCACCCATCTCCCACACATACCAATAAGTCGAGAGTTTACTGCACTTTACTGGGGATATAATGAATTTTTTTTAGTGTCTAATAAGTATTTAGAAGAAATATGCTTTTTCTTCACCTTAAAATTTCTTTATTTGAAATTAATATTTATGATCATTTAAGAATCTTGTTTTTGTAAATATATTTGTATGGATTTTTAGGCAGCAATAGAAGAACTAAAACTTCTTTATCAATAGAAGAACTAAAACTTCTTTATCAATAGAAGAACTAAAACTTCTTTATCAATAGAAGAACTAAAACTTCTTTATCAATAGAAGAACTAAAACTTCTTTATCAATAGAAGAACTAAAACTTCTTTATCAATAGAAGAACTAAAACTTCTTTATCAATAGAAGAACTAAAACTTCTTTATCATATTTCACAGGATCAAGCCCCTGTCCACTGCATCAATGCCAACAACAGCCGTGAATATCGTTTGCATTTGGAGCCCGGCAATTATTCTATACAAGTTAGAGCAGTTTCGCTGGCTGGCAATGGCACATACTCTGAGCCGAAGTATATTTTTATTCCTTACATTGAAGGTAAATCCCTTGAGCTAATTACTTTGTAATTCTAGTGCTAGACCAAATTAAATGTAGACATTCTTGATGTAAATGAACGCATAATAGCTGACCTTGAGCTGGTTCAGACCCATGGGTCGCACTTGGCCTGTGGTTGTAGTTTACCCATGAATGTACCAGACAAGGTGTACCAGACAGGGTGTACCAGACAGGGTGTACCAGACAGGGTGTACCAGACAGGGTGTACCAGACAGGGTGTAGTTGATAAGAAAAATTTTTACCATTATTCAATTTAGTGTGATTAATATTGTAATTTGATGTGCCGAATCCCAGGATTAATTCTCTCAAATGGTATCACTGAAAGAAATAGTTGAGAATTTAATGGTTTTAAAAATAAATCCCAGGATTAATTCTCTCAAAAAAAATAAATAACTTTGTTTAGGCTTGTTTAGAAAAATTAAAAGAATCCGAAAAGAATTTATTATCACCTGAAGTCACCTAACTTCGTTCCCTTCTGCACCATTGTCCTTACCGATGACTGCAAAAATTCTTAACCAACTTTTCAGGCTGAAGATAAGATCTAGTATCAAAAAATGTATGTTTTTACAAAACAGATTTTTCTTATATCATCTTAAACAGAATTAAATTATCTTCAAAGCAATATTGTATTAAATGAAAAAAATGAAGTTATTATAACAAAAATAGCCAACATATCTATAGCCAACAAATTTAATAGCCAACATATTTATTAGTAAGGGGTTGTCTCTGGAAACATAAGATAGCGGTATAATAATAAAAAACCTAATAATGCGAATTGTAAAACACATCTAAAATGTAAAAATGTCATCGATTCTGAACGCATTAAAATTTGTAAAACAAACTGGATGAGAAATAAAAAGTTACAACATAACAAAAACTTTTTTTTTTTACGTCCGGATCACATGGACTGAATTATCATTCACGGACAAGAAATGACAAAATCTGTGACTTGAACCTTTGAAACTAAAAAAAAAAATTTTTGCTTGACATTGTTTTGCCTCCCATATGGCATTGTTTGCCTCCATGTCCAGCATTGTTTGCCTCCATAGGTCGCCATTGTTTGCCTCCATATCGCCATTGTTTGCCTCCATATAGACCTTTGTTTGCCTCCCTATAGGCATTGTTTGCCTCCACTATCTAAGGCATTGTTTGCCTCCATATCGCCATTGTTTGCACTCCATATCGCCATTGTTTGCCTCCATATCGGCATTGTTTGCCTCCATATCTGACATTGTTTGCCTCCATATACAGGGCTAGGCTAACTTTCTGATTCAATCCTGACTGTGTTTTTTTTTTTTTTTCAAAAACTTCTGAAATTTTATATTATTTTTTTGCTTCAGATAAATAGATGCTGGATTGATTGCTCTGATTCTCAGTCCGTTATCTGTGGGTTTCTCTCACTGGTCACTTCTACACATCTATCGCAAGTGGGTTTAAAGAAACTTGATCCTGGTCTTATTTTCATTACACTGCAAAGGGTTGAATCCATGCCTGTGGTCAATGAAAGCCATGTTCCAGATTATTGTCCATGCCTGTGGTCAATGGTATCCGTGGTCAAAATTTCCAATTTAAATATAAATTGTTGTTTCAAAGGCCTCACAGTTTAACTAAATTATCAATATCATTGTAAAAAAAAAGCATAATGAAATAAGCTCTATAGACGTAGATGTCATTGGAGCCACTGTAAATTCCACGAAAGTGGTTTATTCTAACTTCAATTGAGATAGACAGATTATGTTGCATTTGCAGTCTGGTAAAGTTTTGTTTCGACCAGTTCAGTCTTAGGACCAAATCGTTGAATAAGTTCAGTTTTTAAACTTTTTATCACAGTTGAACTTTGACTGAATTGAACTTTTAGAAGTTTAAACAGTTTCTACCACCCCATTTGTTTTGAAGGATCAAGAAAAATCCAAGTGTGAGTGTCCAGAGAATCCACTACATGCGGTCCAGAGGAATGTACGTATCTTTTATCTTAAAATGAAAATAATTCAAGGTGGACAGAGAAAGTGAAATGTGGTTTGTTTGTTTGATTTGATTACAAACAGTTTTTTTATTTCTCAAAGGGATATATAAACTGCATAAAAAAGTTTAATTTAGAAAGAAAAAGAAATGAAATACAAAATAATTATTTCAAAACTTTAAATATGAAAATCCTTCTTCAAATGTGGCACAGCATTTTAACTTGTCCAAGAACTGGCCACGTGGACATCGACTAGCGACTTGAATATATCTCAATCTGGCTGGTTCTTAGACAAGCTAAACAGTGGTTCTGAAACTTTTTCATGTGTCACAACCCTTGGCATAACATAAAACTGATTTTTTTTTATGTGCCCCCACACCACCTTTTAAGGAAATTACATTAAAAGAAAGAAAATAAAACTGTCATTAATTTTATCCTAATTTCCCCCCCTTTTACATTTCAGATTAACAAGCTTTCAAGTTTTTTAACATAAGGAGAAAAAGGGTTTAATTGTAGGCACTCATGTTTTTTAATTAATTAACGTGAATCTCCTGGAATTCAGTCCATGATCCAGTCCCACATTTGCAGACGTCAAGCTGTTTTCCCCCCCTATGAGGTTGTCATGTGAGATTTGATGAAATTTTTCAGTGTATTCCCCCGGCTTAGTGGGAGGTGGGCCCAGAGAAACGTACGACTTCTGGAAAGAACTGGGCCAGGGTTCGTCGGTACAGTCTACGAGGGTCTTCTGGAGGATCCCGAAACTAAGACCAACAAGTCTGTGGCTCTGAAGGTTGGCGGTCACTGATAAGAGTGGCAGTTTTTTTTTTTTTTTTTTCTCTCTGTGTCTGTGTCTGTCTCCATTCTCTGTGTCTGTCTCCATTTCTCTGTGTCTGTCTCCATTCTCTGTGTCTGTCTCCATTCTCTGTGTCTTTCTCCATTCTCTGTGTCTTTCTCCATTCTCTGTGTCTTTCTCCATTCTCTGTGTCTGTCTCCATTCTCGTGTCTGTCTCCATTCTCTGTGTCTTTCTCCATTTCTCTGTGTCTGTCTCCATTCTCTGTCTTTCTCCATTCTCTGTGTCTGTTTCCATTCTCTCTGTGTCTGTCTCCATTCTCTGTGTCTTTCTCCATTCTCTGTGTCTGTCTCCATTCTCTGTGTCTGTCTCCCATTCTCTGTGTCTGTCTCCCATTCTCTGTGTCTGTCTCCATTCTCTGTGTCTGTCTCCTATTCTCTGTGTCTGTCTCTATTCTCACTGTGTCTGTCTCCATCCTCTGTGTCTGTCTCTATTCACTGTTTCTGTCTCTATTCTCCGTATTTCTTGGCCTATTCCCATAGAGGGGTTCGTTGGTGGTGATTATATTTTAGTCAAAAGTGCTTTTATTTTTATTTGGTTCTAAGTTGTCCTGCGCTGAAAAGTAAAAAAATAAAATTAGTTCAAACATTTCAAGGGCGAGCAGGTCATTTTCACTCCAATTAGTAAAGCTTCATTCAGACGCCATTGGCCAATATGTGTGCAATGTAGATTTTTCTGTGAGAGACTTGATACAACTTTCTGTTTTCTTTAAGTTGCTGGTTGGGCAATGTGGACCGTAAAATCGCAGAGTACACTGCTGTCTCTATTTTATATGCCATGCAATGGCCCAAAACATAATTATTACCGTGTTGGGTTGGCCAGGCATTTCCCCACCGTTAAAAACATTTTTTTATAGTGGCTCACATGGGCAGATTGGTTTGCTTCCTCGTGTTGCAGACGTTTTAGAGTAAAGTATCCACAGACTTTGGGAGACAAGGCAGACTTCTACGAATCAAGTCAGAAGAAGACTCACGACACAAGTAAGCAGTGTGGGCGTAAAGCTAAATGTCTAGCAGTGGTGCTTTTGAATAAAATGAACTGATATTTTTCTAAGCTTCCCCATTGATATTAATATAAATATTTTACCCAATCCCTCAGCAGAAGTAGCTGGATTTATACCACTCCCTGGCAGGGTAACAGAGTTATACCACTCCCTG
>JAGDYQ010000088.1:213541-233328 GCA_021962125.1 Bulinus truncatus
ATTATGGCAAAATAAGTCCAATCGCCAGGCCCCCCGCTGCCCGGCAATGTTCCCTCTAAGCCGAGCACGCCAATCACTTTTACAATTCATAGCGTCGCTCATACTACACGTACGATCGCTCACCTCCAGCTTCCCGGATGACATCGCTTAAATCGCTCACAAATTTTGGCCCTCAGGCGAAAATTGTAAGGACAGTGAAAATAGAATAGATAGACATAGATAGATAGACAGTCATATTGTTAGATAGATAGACAGATAGATTGAGTGAATTGATTGATTGTCAGATCGTTGATATGGACAACTTGATAGTTTGTAATGTGTTTGTGAAGCTGAGGGTTTGAGCGCTTCCTGAGCTAAACCACAGCTGTGCAGGGTCACATTTCTGAGAGTTTAAGTGCTTCCTTTATGTGCTGGCTGTGTGCAAGTCTCGGCTGAGTTTGAGTGCTTCCTTGCTGTCCACAGCTGCGCGGGGGTCTCCACGGCTGAGAGTTTGAGTGCTTCCTTTATGTCCCAGCTTTTGCATGGTGTACGTGTTTGAGTACGTGGCCAGAGGCTGCGCGGCCAAAGTCCGGCCCAGCAAGAGGTACAACGTTGGATGCCCGAACAATACGCTTCACTGCAGCTCTGCTACCAGGTAAACGGTGTTGTTGTGATTACTTAATTGGTCTCTATGGACAGTGTGGCACGGCGCTCGACTGCCGACAAGAACGACCCAGGTTTGAGCCCAGAGGCGTAACTAGGGTGGGGGGGGGGGAAAGTCCTGGCGTGGCCCACTCCTTGAGGTGGGCTCCAAAGTTTTTTTCAATCTGGATATTAAGTACATGACGTCATGTCGCGGTGTCGAGTGTCAAAATGATGGGCCCCCCCCAAAGAGGCTAAGACCCCCATGCTCCCCAAATCCTTAGGTTCGGCACTGTTTGAGCCTCGGGTCTAATGGAAGTCCACCCAGCTTAATAGCGAAGAGTACCTGGTAGGGTTAGGGTTAGTTTTATTAGTTCCAGTAAAGGCGACAGGCCATAGTACTAGCCACATAATCCATCTTTTTAATCTTCTAGGGAGGAATGTAATGGAGGAGGGAAATATTGTTTAATCTCCCCATGCCACGCACAAAATTTCAGAGGGCTCTCAAATACATTACCATCATGTAGCAAAACTGCTCTCGTTGAGGGGGTTCTAATATATTGCGCCCGGCTCTTATAATGGGCACGGTCATGTGTAATTCGTTCCAAAGTAGCACAGAGGAGTAAATTGCTTCAGTTATCAAGATAGGGAGTCCTGGGTTCGAACCTCCGTGACAGAATTTTTCAGGGGTCATAGTGGAGTTCCGTAGCCCCACTCAACTTTAAATGGGAACCTACCTGGTTTGAGGCCCAGAAAACTCGGGAACCTACCTGACACGAGGCCAAGACAACTCGGGAACCTACCTAACGAGAGGCCAGGACATTTGTACTTGTTACACAATCCCTTGACACGATGTCTTCAGACTATTGAAACAAATGAGTTCTAAACATTTTTGTCCCGATTATAATCAAAAGGCTTTAAGTGGGAACTCGGCAACTTGTGTGCTTTGACAAAGCGGGCACCCAATATCTTTGACGGAAAACTGGTTTCGGAAGAATTTTATGGAATTTTGGTAATGGGCGGGGGGGGAGGTGTGTGTAAATGGTGCGAACTTTCGTTTCCGTTAATATTTTGGTCTTGGTACATAGAACATGTAGTAGTTCTATATAAAGTATCTTCTTCCTATAGTATATGAGTTCTATTTTTGAATATAGTTCTATCTAGTATATTGTTGATATAGTTATAGTTCTATATAGTATATAGTTCTATATAGTATGTTGTTGTATATAGTATATATTTCTAGAGGTAGTGTAAAAGTTGACAGGAACCATTTGAATGTAAAGGATATATGAAACGTGTGTTTGTATAAAAGTAAAATTGGTGATAATTGGTTAATCGGTTATCTGTAGCCCCAGTGGGTGTATAACTGTGTAACCAACAACCAGAGATTTGTTGTTGTTGTACATTTCATAAACCTGAGCAATGTAACTCAAACAGGAAACAAATAATTATTATCCAACACAATTTCCGATTAACATACAATTCAGTTTAACAAGAATGAAAGCATTGCCGTCAGTCCTGACAGTAGGGCAGGTAGCGTTTACGGCTAGCCATAAAATATCAATAGTCGTAAAGCAGTCTCCAGTTAGGCCTATCGACGATAGTCTCCAGTTAGGCCTATCGACTAAAAGTAGTCTCCAGTTAGGCACCTATTGACTAAAGTAGTTCCAGTTAGGCCTATCGATAAAAGTAGTCTCCAGTTAGGCCTATTGACTAAAAGTAGTCTCCAGTTAGGCCTATCGACTAAAAGTGATTCTCCAGTTAGGCCTATCGACTAAAAGTAGTCTCCAGTTAGGCCTATTGACTGAAAGTAGTCTCCAGTTAGGCCTATCGACTAAAAGTAGTCTCCAGTTAGGCCTATCGACTAAAAGTAGCTCCAGTTGGGCCTATCGACTAAAAGTAGTCTCCAGTTAGGCCTATCGACTAAAAGTAGTCTCCAGTTAGCCTATCGCCTAAAAAAAACAACATCCGGTCCCCAGTGGTACCCTGACCATTCAACTTCAAAACAAGTCTCGCTCCGCTGCCGTCTCTTACTCACTCCCTCCCACGCAGCTGACCCGTGGTCTTAATCTCGTCCTCCCACCCACGTCTTCTGTTCTCTCTTGTCCAGATGCAACTGGCAGTAGGAGATATTTCGCCCCCCCCCACACACACTCACACACACACACACATACACACACTCACACACACACACACACATACACACACACACACAAATGGCGACAGAACCATTCATTTGGCGGCCCCAGCGGTGTAGCGAGGATAGGGCAGGGGAGGGGGCAAGGTGGGCATCATGCCCTGGGCGCCCTCGCAAAGGGGCCCAAATGAAATATTTTACACATAATATTACATTGTTTTCGAATTGGGGGGAGGGGGGGCCTATAAAGGTATTGCGCCACGGGCGGAGTGTGTGGCCCACTCACACCCACTTTGTGACAATGTACCTTGCATATAAAAAAAAGGATATGTGGATCGTAGGGCATATTTTGTAATGTATTTATTTGCAGACTAAGTTTATCGTAGACATACTCACACCTCCATTTTTTGTGTCTATTCAGGAGGGTGTGTTCGTGTCCAGGTCCAGTGTTCAGATGTACAGGATCAGAAGAGTGGAGATCCTGACAGTCCTGCAGCTACTCAACATGTTCTTTGTGGATAGTGGACGTTCATGTGTGTAGATCCTATGTTCTATTTATAAACTTAATCGGGAAAAACCGACATCACAGATGGTGCGATTCCATCCCAAGGAATGTAGCAAGAGAGGGATATCTATCTATCTATCTATCTATCTATCTATCTATCTATCTATCTATCTATCTATCTATCTATCTATCTATCTATCTATCTATCTATCTATCTATCTATCTATCTATCTATCTATCTATCGATCTATCTATCTATCTATCTATCTATCCATCTATCTAGTCTATCTATCTATCTATCTATCTATCTATCTATCTATCTATCTATCCTTCCGTCTGTCTATCTATCTATCTATCCTTCCGTCTGTCTGTCTGTCTGTAAGTCTGTCAATCTGTTGTCTTTCCCTAAATATCTAATCTCTATGTCTCCCTGTCTGTCTATTTGGGTGGCTTCTACATTAATCTGTTAATCATACTACAATACCATTCTTTGACCCCAATCAGTCTGTCTTTCAAAATTAAATTGCTTTATTCTGTGCTTCTGTTTAATCTGCCCCCCCGGGGGTCATCTCCCTCCCCACCCCCACAGTTCAAGTTCATCCCAGTGGCGGCTCTCCCAGCTCTCATGGTGTACATGGGCTTTCTGGGTGGGGCCTCCTGAAGTCAACATCTTCTCACCCTGCTGCACGACGACCAGTTCCCCAAGGAAGACCGAGAGCTTTGCGTCAACATCACAGGACTCTTCATCAACTTCAGGTAAATCAATGTTCTGGTTTTTTTTTTAAACCAATATTTAGATTACCCTAAAGGCAACTCACTTTGTCACACGTCACAACCAACCCCCCCCCCCCACCTCTCCTTATAAAGTTATAGTAGGTCCTTAACTCTCAACTTTTTTAATACATTTTGGAGAAAAAGATTTACCTAAGAAAAACATATCAACCCACCAAACAACCCACCCACCAAACTACCCACCCACCCACCAACCAACAGTATCACATACCCACCCACCCCCTTACCAACCAACCCCACCAGCCACTTAACCGGCCAACCAACTCCACCCACCAATCAATTCATCAACCCACAAAACAACCCACCCACTAAACTACCCACCCACCAACCCAACAATCATACCCACTTACCCACTCACCAACCAACCCACCAGCCAATTAACTGGCCAACCAACCCACCCACCAACCAATCCATCAACCTACCAAACAACCCACCCCACTAAACTACCCACCCACCAACCAACATGTCACACCCACCCACCCACTCACCAACCAACCCACCAGCTAATTAACCGGCCAACCAACCCACCCACCAACCAATCCATCAACCCACCAAACAACCCACCCCAAACACCCACCCACCAACCAACAATCATACCCACCCACCCACCCACTCACCAACCAACCTACCATACCCACCAGCCAATTAAACCGGCCAACCAACCCACCCACCATCTAATCCATATTCCACCAAACAACCCACCCACCAAACTACCCACCCACCAACCAACAATCATACCCACCCACCCACCCACCCCACCAAACTACCCACCCACCCACCAACGATCATACTCACCCACCCATAAACCAACTACCCACCCTCCAACCAACAATCATACCCACCCACCCACCCACCAAACACCCCACCCACCAACCAACAATCATACCCACCCCACCCACCAACCAAACACCCACCCTCCAACTAACAATCATACCCACCCACCTACCCACCAAACTTCCCACCCACCAACCAACAATCATACCCACCCACCCACCAAACTACCCACCCACCAACCAACAATCCTACCCACCCACCCACCAAACTACCCACCCACCAACCAACAATCATACCCACCCACCCACCAAACTACCCACTCCACCTATTAACAATCATACCCACCCACCCACCAAACTACCCACCCACCAACCCAACAATCATAACTTCCAGACTACCCCCTTACCAACCAACAATCCTACCCACCCACCCACCAAACTACCCACCCACCAACCAAGAATCATACCCATCCACCCACCATACTAACCAACCAACCCATCAACCCACCCACCAGACACAAACAACTCTATACCTAGTAGAATGTCATGCTTCAAGATTATTTCGTTAAGGAACGAATCACCCTAATACTTGTTGGTTTTAGGTTTTTAAATATTTCTGTATCTATTTCTCCAGGCATCGTCCTAGGCTTACAGGCCTCCCGAGACGGCCTTGTTCACAATAATTTTGGAGGAGTTGAGACGTTACCATAGTTACCAGACCTAATCAACGAAAATGTGAAAGAAGCGAAACTCATAGAGGAAATGCAACACAATTGTAACATAAAGAAACTAAACAATAAAAACTAATAAGTTATCAATGGAGTTGTTTTAAAATCATATTAAAAGAATAATTAGTATTTGAAATTGTGATATGTGTTTTACGTTATCTAATACGATCACAGCTCACATAGGCAGGTGTGTTTCTGTTAGTTGAGATACACTTCATTTCTTTTAATTCATTATAAATCCCACGCCCTCCATTCATTACCCGAAACAAAGATCACTGACCATGGGGGACCCCTCCCGATTGAACCCCACCTCCCCCTTCCCGATTTGTTTTTACAATATATTATAAAAAATATAGGTCTAGGTAGTATGCATTATTTCATGGATGGAGTGTTTGTATGCTGTGATAGGAACGAAGTGCGGCCCTAATTATACACGATTTGCAGGCTGCAGTTTGCCCACCTTTCAAATCTTTTATTTGGTTTACTACACTAGGATCTAACCTGCATTTTTTTTTTAAAACTCTGTCATTGCCAGTTGATGTTTCGATTTTATTTATATACTTTTACATTGTGATTACTGAACAATGTTTCTAATTCTAAATCACGGAACACGTGACTTTACTAGTGGTAAATATTATGTTGCATTGCCAAGTATAAACAAGAAGTAACTTCAGGGTCATTCCATGTCAACTCAACCAGTGGTGTTCAACCACGTTCAAATATCGCGAAAATGTAAATGTCACGCACTCGCAATTATAAAATTTAAAAAATAATATCTCAAAAAAAGTTTTATTAAAATACAGCCTTAAGTACCAGGAATCACTAAACTTTGAATGTACCACAAGCCCTGAAAATTTCAGGAAGATATGGGGGTCGGGTGAACAATTGTAAAAAAACTGGTTGAGTTGACATGGAATGACCTATTATCATCTCGTTAGTTGTTGTACAGCTAGGACGCAGTGACTGTGACCTACAAATAGACAATACACGTGATAACAAAGTAAGACACCTGTACTACAGAAAGTAAAAAAAATTTTTTATCTATCATAAATTTGATGGTCTCCGTTATGAGAAAGCTGTAGGGTAGTTCCGAGTGCTTCTCAAAGTGGTGGAAGCTGCAGCCCCTAAGAAGTACGTCATCGTTTAATATCAAAAGAGGGCCATTAGAATTTCCCCAGTGTATTTTAAAAAATATTAACCTAATGTATTTATGCAAATAGTATTAATATACGTTTTAAATAAAATCTGAACTGTGCCTTATCATTTGCGTGCTTTCACTCTTTCATTGTTAACATTTGAAAAACATGTATTGACTAGTAAAAGTTTGAATATAGAAGTTTAAAATTACTCAAATTGGCAAGAATCCCAATAAAAAAAAAAAAATATAGGGGGAGGCAGCCTGCTCAATTTGCGTTCAAGAGGCGTTATTTCAAAAAGTTTGAGAGGCACTGGTCTAATTCATGCCGTTCGTTTTTTTTCATCAGATACAGTTTTGAAAAACTCTCTCACTTGAAGCTACACAGACACACACACGCACACACACACACACACACATATATATATATATATATATATATATATATATATATATATATTAAAAATTATACAACAAAAGCTTTTTTAAATTTGCCAGAATAAATTTTTTTTGTTTGCATATTAACTTTAAGAAATTTGTAATAAGTCAGGTAAATAATTTGTAAAATATGTGCCTTTGAGTTGAAATCCTATAGATCAATACAATTTACAAATTAAGCAATCTAAAATCACTGCCTATATATTGATAGCAGAAATGCCTACCACTTCAAATGGCAACACAATGTACCGTGAAAAATAATGATACAAAACATAAAAAATATATTATCAATACTACCAACCATTGAGGAGTCTTTTTCCTGTCATCACAGTTTTGCCGGGTTGAAGTCCAGTTTTTAATTTAATGAATTCAGGTGGATTTAACCATTGGGAATGCTTTTTTTCTCAATAACCAAGTTCATGATCAGATCGTTAACATGTTGCTGTGGCAGAAGTGCCACACTATTACTGATCCATGAAGTTTAAGTTTTGTTTCTTCGCCACCGGTTCAGATAATCCATTTGATGAGTGACAGACCTCTTCAGTGTTGGTAATTTATCATGTGCAGCAGGATGAACCCTCTAATAATAAAGCAAAATGCAAAAATATAATTATAAAAAATAATAAATTGGTTTTTACACAAATGTAAATGTTTTGAAACCGTGGCATCTTAGCCTATTTGTTATATAATAACATATTATTTTCTTTACAGATGTTTTTTGAGATTGGCCGTAGAATTGAGCGCGCAGCTATAAGAATTTTTCGTAGCTGGAGGACAAAGCTTGCAACGTACAGGAACGTTTTTGTTATCTATTTCAATTTTCGTAAAAAATTCGGTAAACACTGAACGCTCAAAAGAATTTTCAATTTGCTTTGAGTCCGCCATTGAGTTTGTCAAAAAATAAATTAGCTTTTTTATCGCTCCACAACCAACTCGAACTTCCTATAACCATAAACATAAAAATACTTAACAAATATTTATTGATTGCCATAGGCTCGTTCCGGCGCTAATAAACACACATGCGCATGCGCACACATGATACAACAACGACCAAAGTAACTAGTAAAGTAATTCAGAAATTTGCGTTACTAGTTACTGATAAAAGTAACTAGTTACTTAGAATAGTTAGCAGTTCAGCAAAAGTAACTATTACAGCATTTAGTTACCCAAATTGTAACTAACTAGTTACTACCTGTGCACTGTATATAGATAATTGCAGGCCTAATGAGAGTATTGGCAGAGATATTCTAGGAAGCCCCATTTAACAATGGATTTCAAAATATGAACTACTGACTACTTGTCGTTGTTAAAATCAACATCTGCTGACGTCATATGTCTTCAGCCTTCGCATCTCTTGGAAAAGCTCAACTTCGGACAACTCATCATCGAGAAATGAGAGCGATCTAACATCTCATCAGTGTATGGTATGTCAGGGGTGCTGTCGAACATAATCCCAAAATACTTTGCAGCCGTTATATTACTATTAGGAACTCCTTCACATGATGTGCCAAGACATTTATAAACTCATTTTGAGTTACAGGTGATAGACGAGATACGGATGCCCGCATTGTACTTGTACATTGTCCTCTTAATCTCATTAGATGATCTTTCAACACTGAGTCATGTTCTAAAGAATCTAAACCATCTCAGGAATTCTTTTCATTTACCTAAGCTCCAGACGCTTCGCATGGTGGCACCCTGTTCTACTGCTCTTTATGGTGGCAGCCTGTGCCAATGCTCTGTATGTTGGCACCCCTGTTCTACTGCTCTGTATGGTGGCACCCTGTTCTACTGCTCTGTATGGTGGCGCCCTGTTCTACTGCTCTGTATGATGGCACCCTGTTCTACTGCTCTGTATGGTGGCACCCTGTTCTACTGCTCTGTATGGTGGCACCCTGTGCTACTGCTCTGTATGGTGGCACCCTGTTCTACTGCTCTGTATGGTGGCAGCCTGTGCTACTGCTCTGTATGTTGGCACCCCTGTGCTACTGCTCTGTATGTAGGCAGCCTGTGCTACTGCTCTGTATGTTGGCACCCTGTGCTACTGCTCTGTATGGTGGGTACCTCTGTGCTACTGCTCTGTATGGTGGCACCCTGTTCTACTGCTCTGTATGGTGGCACTCTGTGCTACTTTTCTGTATGGTGGCACTCTGTCTAACTACTTGTATGTTGGCACCATGTGCTACTGCTCTGTATGGTGGCACCCCAGCGATTGCTCTGTATGGTGGCACCCTGTTCTACTGCTCTGTATGCTGGCACCCTGTGCTACTGCTCTGTATGGTGGCACCCTGTTCTACTGCTCTGAATGGTGGCACCCTGTGCTACTGCTCTGTATGGTGGCACCCTGTTCTACTGCTCTGTATGGTGGCAGCCTGTGCTACTGCTCTGTATGTTAGCACCCTGTGTTACTGCTCTGTATGCTGGCACTTGTTCTACTGCCTGTATGGTGTGCACCCTTGTTCTACTGCTCTGTATGGTGGGCAATTCTCTGTTCTACTGCTCTGTATGGTGGCACCCTGTGCTACTGCTACGCATGGTGGCACTGGTGCTACTGCTATGTATGGTGGCACCCTGTTCTACTGCTCTGTATGGTGGCAGCCTGTGCTACTGCTCAGTATGTTGACACCCTGTGTTACTGCTCTGTATGCTGGCACCCTGTGCTACTGCTCTGTACGGTGGCACCCTGTTCTACTGCTCTGTATGGTGGCACCCTGTGCTACTGCTCATGTTTTTAACTATGATCGGTTATAAAACCCGACTAGACCGACTTCTTTCTGCAATGAAATTTAGAATAGTTCATTATGATGTCGACCTCTCCCCCATGTTGGTGTTACCTGGATGCGTCTACACCCCCCCACCCTTAGTGGCATGGACTTTCCCGTACTATTATTAAAACATATTTATCAAATGAAAGAATCAAGACAGTTATTTATAAATATTAAATAGTGTAACGGAGAAGTCAAGAGAATAACATTTATCACACCCCCCAATTCTTAGTGACATGGACTTTCCCGTACTATTATTAAAACATATTTATCAAATGAAAGAATCAAGACAGTTATTTATAAATATTAAAATAGTGTAACGGAGAAGTCAAGAGAATAACATTTTATTAGTGTGTTTATTTGAATTTAAGAGAAATATAGAAATATTTTTATTGTTGACTTTACTTTACACAATATTGTGCCACCAAAGGCAGTTAGAAATTGTCCTCTTACCTTTGTAGCGTTAAAAATCAACAAACACAATTTAATAGAACCTCTGTTCCCAGTAATACTTCCTGGTTTATCTCAAATGTATCATCTTACATGTTTCTTCTTTTTATTATATAGGTTATAGGATGAAAAGGAGCCATCACTTTAGACTGGTATATGTATATGTTTGCAGGAGTGAATTGTTTCATCTAAATATTTGTGTATTTACAGTGGCAGTTGACATAAAGGTTTGGCCACAGCTTTATGTTAAAAAATTGACTTTTTTGTAAAGTTTTAATTTGTTTTAAATACATAAATAATAATTAAGGTATATTAGTGTGAGATTTCTTAAATATGACAATAACCACTTTAAAATAGAATGTCAACCTACCTACAAATTGCATTGACTATAAAAAGGTGTCTTACTGTGTACTCAATACTTGAATCAGACTTAAACCTGACATTGTACTGAGCCTATTGAACTGCTAGTCAGTTTCTAGATAGCAATAATGGAACTATGGAGTATTAAACTCTGTGTTAACCATCCAAGTCACTGAATCGATGAGGTGTTGAACTCTGAGCTCCTATAATGGGACACAGTTTATTGCAGTGCCCTTCTTTATCCTCACCATAGGCTATAGTGGAAGCTACACAGTAAGCTCTCTCTCTCTCTCTCTCTCTCTCTCTCTCTCTGTCTCTCTCTCTCTCTCTCTCTTTCTTTCCCCACTTTCTCACAATATGCACTCACACACAGACATACACAATCTCTCTCTCTCTCTCTCTTTCTTTCCCCACTTTCTCACAATATGCACTCACACACAGGCATACACAATCTCTCTCTCTCTCTCTCTCTTTCCCCGCTTTCTCACAATATGCACTCACACACAGACAAACACAATCTCTCTCTCTCTCTTTCTCTCTCTCTTTTCCCGCTTTCTCACAATATGCACTCACACACAGACATCACAATCTCTCTCTCTCTCTCTCTCTCTCTCTCTCTCTTTCCCCGCTTTCTCACAATATGCACTCACACACATAAACACAATCTCTCCACCCCACACTCTGTGTATCCTATGCGTATACACACACTCATCCACCAGCTCCACATAAGACAATCCCCATTAGCTACCTCATTATCTTCCAATTTGAATTAATTTTTTAATAAGTTTGAACAATATTTATATATTTATATTTCTTTCTATCGACAGAAATCAAAAGAATAAAAAAAATTAATAAACCAGTAAATATAACGAACAACAACAAACAATAATAAACGCACAACAACAACAACAACAACGACAACAACAACGACAACAGCAACGACAACAACGAAGACTCAAGTCAAGAGACGGAATAATGCAAAACTAAACAAAAAAATGTTTGAATATGAAACCCCTTTGAGTGTCTTCTACAAGGTTCTGTTCATCTGTTCTATCCATTATATTTTGGTGGTGAACATCGTGCTGGTAGCCAAGCTGTTGCTAAGGACGCGAACATTTTATGAGGAATATCAAATGGATGATGACACTGTCATTGGCATTGGGAGACATCGTGCTGGCAGGGTTTTCATTGATGATAAAGGCCGTGCTAGTCTTCGGAGGTGGTTTATACGTGCCCTATCTTTTGTTTATAATTAGCCAGTTACAAGCCTACCTGGTACACTTCATGTACGGAGTCGGTCTGATGGTACTAGATGTGAACTTTTTATGGAAAAACATTTGGCAGAAACTTTTTTGATGGAACCTTAAATCTTTTTTGGCGATCGGCTTGGTGCACTCCTTGGATCCTTGGTCTAAGCATTGCATTACCGTTGGGCTTGACCGACGTGGACTACAGAATCAACAGCCATCATTTGGAAGCATTGTACATCGTGTCTGTGATTCTTCCAGCGTCATTCACACCTATCTTGATCATCATTATTATCAAACAACGACTTCTTCTCGTCTCACATCATCCCCTTCCCAAGAAAATCTTGTTCCGCCTTCAACAGCCAGCGAACCAACGAGCCCTCCGGACGCCGCCCTGTTTCAACACTGTTAGTCCAGATGAAGTAAATTGTGTCCTTTTGACCCTACTACCGAAGTCCACTTTGTTCACCTTGTCCAATGTGGGAATGTCCTGCAGGGAGGAGCTGACCATCATTCTCCGGACGCCGATCAGTTCCGGAGCCCATCTATTAACAATAACGCTCCTGTTTCAGCCAATAAACACGATCTGGTTATTAACCAGCTGCCAACTGTTCAAGACGACGTCATTTCCGACCAGCATTCAACAGTCCAGCTAATCATGCTCCAACATCAGCCTCTAAACATTCAACACTACCACGATACACAGTCCCTTCATCTCCATGGCAACATCAGCAACAACACTTCAACAACACCAAGTCCCAGTCTGTTTAATGAACGTCGGGTGTTGATAATAATCCTTCACTCTTATACATCCTAATGGTCAGTCCGAAATTGCCATGTTTATGCTCATTGTCCATAATATCAACGTGACAGATAATCACAACTTTTGTTGTTTCTCTGCAAATTCTATTGGTTGATGATAGCCAGGTCTGTAATTACGCCAATTGTAATGTCAATCATTGTGTTAAGTCGTAAGGTGAGATAAAGGTGAAAGGGGGAACATAACAACACATCATTGTATTAAATTCAAAAACATCAAGCTTTGAATAACAGTCTGGGTACCTTGTTTTCATCTATCCTTTCACTTTGCCAAACAACGAAATTGTAAATATAATCTGAACAGTTTTCCATGTTGAACAGTTTGATCTCGTCAAGAACGGCCAAGGGAATATATTAGAACGAGCTATGTATTGCATGTATATTACTGATCCAAGTAGTGTCTCTGAGTGGTGCCTAGCAGATGAACAGGTACTACGAGAATTCATCTCCTTGAAAGTAGCTCAATATCACTCCCTGTAATGGATCTAAGGATAACACCAGTACTTTTCAAATGAATAATATTTCAATAATAAAAATGGGTTTGCTTTACAACTTTAATACACAAGCTAGGCAAAGGGTGAACCCCCGCCATTCCATCATCGAGTTAAACGCTTACCTGTTTCCAAACTAGTGTTTGTTTATATATCTGTATTTAGATATGTTTATTTATCTATGTATCTATCTATCTATTTATATATGTATATATGTTATTTTTAGAGTAACTTTTACTGTAGAACTTTTATAAATTAACAGTAAACAATAAAATATACATTAAAATTAGGATGGTGTTTTAAGTATGTTAGTAAACTTGTGTAGCACAATCAAGAAATTTCCCATGTTACTTCCATTGAAAGTGGTTTGTTTCCTACTTAAATACCAAATTTCCCACCACTTCCTAAAACTACACTGAAAAACTTTTTTAATAGCCGCGAATTCTTCTCAGCCAGTTTTTTGCCTGTTACGTATTGAATTTACCCGTCTGGGAAACATAATAAGGAAACTTCTAACTGGACCTGGAATAGGTGATCTATCTATCTATCTATCTATCTATCTATCTATCTATCTATCTATATCTATCTATCTATCTATCTATCTATCTATCTATATATCTATCTATCTATCTATCTATCTATCTATCTATCTATCTATCTATCTATCTATCTATCTATCTATATCCGTCCGTCAGTCTGTCTGGCTGTCTCTTAGTCTGTCAGTCTGTTGTCTATCTAAATATCTAATCTCTTTGTCTTTGCCCACTGTCATTTTGATGCCATTTAATTAGTCTCAGAATCAGACCATTGTACCATTTATCGACACTATAATCAGTCTGTCTTTCCTAATTAAATTACTTTATTGTGTGTCTCTGTTTCGGTCAAAATGTCTCACTCCTCACCTCTCCTTTTTAAGTTCTGGCAGGGCCTGACCTGCCACCTTGTGCAGGGCCTGAACTCCCATCAGTAGGGTAGTGAGCTTAACTCGCGCCCGAGGCACAATACCTTTTAGCGCCTCCCCCCCCCCATTAGAAAACCATATAATATTTATATTTAAAATATATCATTTGGTGTTCCTTTGTGAGTAGCGGCCCGGGGCGTGATGTCCCCCCCTTGTCCCCCCCCCTACGCCACTACCTCCCGCCTTATAGTGGACCTGACCTTCTTTCTCCCACCTCGGTACGGCACTAGTTAAAGTAAATCTGAGCCTGTTTGATACATTTTGACGAAAAGATTTACCTAAGAAAAACACGGTCAATCAACGAACCAACTAGCCAACCCATTAACCAGTCAACCCACCAACCAGCCAACCCACCAACCAGCCAACCCACCAACAGACACCTAATAATGTGTAATGTGGGACGGATGGCCGAGTGGTGTAGACACTCGAGACTGTCGACCTGAGAGTCATGTGGGTTCGATCCTTGGTAAGAACCACGGGAATTTTCCCAGGTGTTATTTGATGCAAAGTCGTCCCACTAGTCCACCCGGCTTTAAATGGGTACCTGACCCCCAATGGGGGAAGTAAAGGCGGCTGGGCGTTGTGCTAACCACACAATCCCTTCATATGCCGAGGCGTTATAGAAACAGATGAATTCTACACTTCATCTGCCCCGATGGCCCATTTCGGCTAAGGGAACTTTACTTTTTTTTAATAATGTATAAATGATCAAGATCATTTTGTTAAAGTCTTTTCTCTTTCTCACCTTCGTTTAATATCACCAGGCATCGTTCTGGACACAGGCCTCTGAGACGGCCTCATTCGCAGCAATTTTATGAGTGGAGACGTTACCATAGTTACCAGACATCATCAACGATAATGTGAAAGAAGCGAAACGCACAATCCAATGTAGCATAACATTGTAACATAAAGAATAACATTAGAAAAACGAATAAATATGCAAATCTTATTTTTTACGTTATTTGATACGATCACAATTCATACAGGCAGGTATGGTTTCTTGTTGGTTGAAATACAATTCTTTTCAGTTTTTTAATTAAAACCACGCCCCCACCCCACCTATTACCCGAAGCAAAGATCAAATTATTTGGATTTACGTTGTTTACTACTTCAGGCTGTTGGGAATTTATTTGTTTGAAATGAATTTGCGCATTCCACCCTCCCCCGGGCTCTTTAGATGACTTACTTTTTGGTGAATCCAGTGCAGATTTTACCTATAAGCTACACCAGCTATAGCACACAAAAAAATTGTCCGAGTGAACGATTGTCCTATATACTTATGTATTTGGCACTGACATATAATATCTGGACTTAAAAAAGGGCCCAATATCTCAAATAGCTTAGGGCCTTATCAAGTCTACATCTGGTCATGGGTGACCCCTCCCGATTGACCCTCCCCCCCCACTTCCCATGCCTGGTATGGATCACTGACCACCAACTGGGTTGACTTAGTCACCATTGAGACCTCCATCCCCCCCCCCCACCCGTCCACGCTTTGTTGTTTCTGTCCAATAAACCACACTGAGGAGCCACTGGATTAGATTATAATGTTTCAGTTCAGGTGTGGTCACAAGTCATAACTTATCATTTAGTTTCAACTATTTTGAACGGTCCACACAAAACACTGTTTCCTCTAGGCTGTGCGCGTGTGGAGGGCCCCTGAACTCGCTGAGAGCGCGCAGCCTCATTACAACAGGGTAAACAGCACGACATACACACAACAAATTCCCACAGGTTGCACATGCAGCCTTCAGAAAATCACAGGGGGACGTAGATCAGAGTTTAGTAAAATTTGGCAGGACGTATACAACAAATAACACTTTCCAGGGAAACCTCACCAAACACAACGCAGGGTTTACATTTGCTTCTGGTTTGATTCCTGTTACTCTAAGTCTCCCCCCTTGTAACAATTTTTTCTCCCAGCCTAGGTAGTTAGACAGGATATACCACAATTGAATTCACGTGATCCACTACCTAGACCCACTAGATAGGACCCCACTACCTAGACCCACTACCTAGACTCCACTACCTAGACTCACTATATAGACTCACTACATAGACCCACTACATAGACCCACTACCTAGACCCACTACATAGACCCACTTATAGACCCACTACATAGACCCACTACATAGATCCACTACCTAGACCCACTACCTAGACCCACTTCATAGACCCACTACCTACACCCACTACATAGACCCACTTCATAGACCCACCACCTAGACCCACTACATAGACCCACTTCATAGACCCACTACATAGACCCACCTACCTAGACCCACTACCTAGATCCACTTCATAGACCCACTACCTAGACCCACTACCTAGACCCACTACCTAGACCCACTTCATAGACCCACTACCTAGACCCACTACCTAGACCCACTACCTAGACCCACTACATAGACCTACTTCATAGACCCACTACTGATACCCACTACCTAAACCCACTACATAGATCCACTTCATAGACCCACTACATAGACCCACTACCTAGACCCACCGACCTAGACCCACTACATAGACCCCACTACATAGACCCACTACCTAGACCCACTACATAGACCCACTACCTAGACCCACTACCTACACCCACTACATAGACCCACTTCATAGACCCACCACCTAGACCCACTACATAGACCCACCTCCATAGACCCACTACATAGACCCACTACCTAGACCCACTACCTAGATCCACTTCATAGACCCACTACCTAGACCCACTACCTAGACCCACTACCTAGACCCACTTCATAGACCCACTACTAAGACCCACTACCTAAACCCACTACATAGATCCACTTCATAGACCCACTACCTAGACCCACTCACTAGACCCACTACCTAGACCCACTACATAGACCCACTCCCATAGACCCACTACTGATACCCACTACCTAAACCCACTACATAGACCCACTACATAGACCCACTTCATAGACCCACTACCTAGACCCACTACATAGACCCCACTACAAGACCCCACTACATAGACCCACTACCTAGACCCACTACATAGACCCACTACCTAGACCCACTACCTAGACCCACTACCTAGACCCACTACATAGACCCCACTACATAGACCCACTACATAGACCCACTTCATAGACCCACTACATAGACCCCACTACATAGACCCACTACATAGACCCACCACATAGACCCATTCATAGACCCACTTCATAGACCCACTACCTAGACCCACTACATAGACCCACTTCATAGACCCACTTCATAGACCCACTACCTAGACCCACTACCTAAACCCACTACCTAGACCCACTACATAGACCCACTTCATAGACCCACTACATAGACCCACTACCTAGACCCACTACATAGACCCACTACCTCGACCCCACTACCTAGACCCACTACATAGACCCACTTCATAGACCCACTACATAGACCCACTTCATAGACCCACTACATAGACCCACTTCATAGACCCAATTACATAGACCCACTACCTAGACCCACTTACATAGACCTACTACCTAGACCCCACTACCTAGACCCACTTAGAAACATTTTCATTTTCGTGACTGCCATGTAAAGAAGATAAAACAAAATGATAACAGAAAGAAATTGAACATCAATTGAACATTTTTTTTGAATGAGTAATGGGCTAATTATTCAAATGTAGTCGACCGAGTTCATATGAGCTGTCATCCTACACTTTGGAGAACCACTGCTCCGTTTCAATTCTATTCATTTGATCTCTCGAGCAGTGTGTACAAACTGTTAAGTTACTTAAATTAAGTTTGGACTTTAAAAAAAAAATAATGCAAATGACATGCATGTAAGATGACACATGTCATACCACAATAAGTTTTATTTGTGGGCAGGTCTTTTTAGTCGCTTGATTGAACTCCGGAGGGGGGGTTACTAAAGGTCTACAAAACCCCTCTTTACCCCCACTCCCACCCCAGCTGGAGAGAGAAGTCGTCTGCTGCTTTGGGAGAATGGCTATCGGGGGCACCTCCCTAGATTGTGCAGATTACGGTAAGAAGGAAAGTCCATTTTGAGTTAGTGACGTCATTATTTCATAAACCCTTCACATGCACACAACTGGAGCGGCCTTCAAACTTCAACTTGATTCAAGGATGTTCAACGTCAAACTTTTCGCTGTTAAAGCCGTTGGCGGCATGTTGTGCTGTTGCTGGCGAAAACGTCTGGTGGTATGGGGAGTGTTACAGGTAAAACCAACTTTGACAGAAAATTATTGTATTTACTAATTTTATAAATACAGGTGAGACGAAATGGGACACTTCAAAGAGTTCTGCGCGCCTCCCAATGAGTGTGTTGTACGTATTGTTTAACTACATATTATTGACTAAATTGTTTTTTATTTGGCAATGGTGCCACCTTTGAAAGTATTAGTTAATTTGCACATTAAAAAACTCAGTAAGGGACTCTTTGATTGGCTGTTCGTGTTATATTTACATTTTTATATTTATATATTTTTATATATTTATATTTATATTTTTATATTTATATTTTTATATTTATATTTTTATATTTTTATATTTTTATATTTATATATTTATATATTTATATATTTATATATTTATATATTTATATATTTATATATTTATATTTATATATTTATATATTTATATATTTATATATTTATATATATTTTTATACTTTTATACTTTTATATTTATATTTTTATATTTTTATATTTATATTTATATTTTATATACTTATATTTTTATATTTATATTATTTATTTATATATTTATATTTTTTATTTATATTTTTATTTATATTTTTATTTATATATTCA
Organism: Bulinus truncatus; assembly: GCA_021962125.1. Taxonomy (NCBI): domain Eukaryota; kingdom Metazoa; phylum Mollusca; class Gastropoda; family Planorbidae; genus Bulinus; species Bulinus truncatus. Next base: position 232,566 of record JAGDYQ010000088.1, read on the forward strand.
TGTTTATATTTTATATTTATATTTTTATATTTATATTTTTATATTTATATGTTTTTTTACAAACAATGTTTGAACAAAATCGAAAGCGTTTCACTAAAAACATTTTTCATTTTCTACTGTATATTTTAGATAAAGATTTTTTTATGGAATTATAAATATTTTGTTTTAAATTCATTCATTTTTCTTTCTTTTTATTAAAATAATATAAATATTTACTGAAATTTTTTTTTGGCTCTTTAAATTATTTGTCATAACTGCGTGTGTAATATTGTGACGACTCGGCATGATGCTATAATGCTAAAAAGGTCACGTGACCTTAGGCGTTCACGTTGACGAGAAAATCAGGCTAACACAGGGTACCCCCACTTTATAAGGGCCCTCTTCCACTTTATGTTCCTTACTGGGGCCCTAACTACTACTTTGATCAAGCCCCCTATATCTCCTGTAGTCTATGCCTAAGACTTTTAACACACCCAGGTACAATCAGCTCCGTATGTAGCGGCCTGGGGGCCAGGCCCCTCCCTGCGTTTTGTTCGGGGGCCTCTGCTTGCTTGCTCTACTTAGTAACATTGATTTCCTGCCCCTGCTATTGGCCTGGCCCCTTCTGTAGAATGCCCTGGGCCCTACTTCGTAGAATGCCTGGCCCCATACAGTAGAATTTTCACGCTACGGGGCTGAGTACAGTGAATATCCACGTGAGTATAAAAAGCTCCTATACCTAACGCCTTGCGCCGACAATGAAGCTAATACATTGTTGGGCTGT
>JAGDYQ010000088.1:233828-356328 GCA_021962125.1 Bulinus truncatus
TGGAAAGTCACGTGGAGAAATGGAAGTGTTGAATACGTGGATTCCTCCTGCGGTCAAACTTCATCAGCAACTTCGTCATGCAATACGACATCTGTAGGCAGGCTGAGTGTCAGCCCCGTTGACCAATCAGGGAGAAGTATTTTCAGAATAAATCACGTGACAATCTGGGATCACTTCGCGGAGATAGACTGCGCCATCCGAGGAGATGAAGGTGGAGAAACTGTATCGACATGCCAACTCCAAGTTTACCACAAGCCTGAAAGCCCGGTCTGCGAATTTAACAAAACCGGGGACAACATTGTTCACATTCAGTGCACGACCCCTAAAGTGTTCCCGGGTTTGGTGTGCAACTTTGCGCAGTTTGAGACGACATTTAAACAAGTGGTGTCCATGCCCAGCGAGCTCAATGAGCTGACCACTGAGGGAACGGACAGTGGCTACTTAAGGTCAACCTGTGCTCTGACTGTGTATTCTCTGAAACCTGGGACGTACCAGTATTTCCCAATCCTGCAGCCGAACATCACAAAATCGGTCCGGAATACGTCAGTTCCGGTCAGCCCATTGAAACCAATCCATATTTCTATCAGCCCTCGCCAGATTTTCGTCTATCGAGACAATCTTCATCGTTTGTCGAACGAATGTCGCCTGGCGATTCCTCAAGTTGTTTTCATTTGCGAAGCTCGCGGGTTTTCCCGCCAGCCGACCTTTGAACTTCTTGTTGACCGAATCCATGCTACGCCCTTGACCTCCATCGTGACGGAGACCAGCGAAGGGAGAGCTTACCGGACGATCTTCGAGCTCAGCGGATCAACCGACTACTACAGCAAGACCATCGTGTGTCTAGCGAGGTATCAAGACCTGCTCGTCTCTCGAGAAACTCACTTTGACAATATGGAGGACGCTAGAAACGGCGAGAAGCTCACTCTCGACGCGGGTGTTGCTCATACTCTGACATGCCATGGTCGGAACCTGTCAGACGGCTCCAACCTGCAGATCACCTGCTTCAGAGATAAAAAGGTCCTGTTCACGACAAAGGCCAAAGGCGACGCCACTGAAATCACCCTGCAAGTCGGAATGGAGGCGGCAACCTGCGTCTGCGTCACCGAGGACAAGACAAAATGCTTCTCGCACGAAACTCGTTTCCGATTCTCCGGCGACACGCGAGAATCGGATAATCAAAGCGTATTCGTCATTATCACACTGGCTGTTGTAATCGCTGTGCTGGTGGTCATTGTGATGGTCATTGCATTACTTAAACACTGGCGATTATGTCATGGTAAAAAGAAACCGGTCTATAGTCCGGTGTCCACTTTTACTTCAGAGATTTCGGAAAACGGAGGGGAATTGAAGTCCAAAATGAATGACGCCTTAACGTTAAAAGTAGTCCACTAGTATTGGTTATTTTATGAGCCAATGACGCAAAATATATTTCCTCTTCTTTTCTAAGTTTAATCAACAGCTCAGTTCTGTCTTTTAACAGAAATATACGTTCACGCGTGAATTTCAAATTAAGGAATGTTTATGATTCGTAAAATGGTAGATCGTAAGTCATAAATATGCCTTAAAATCATCTTAACTTAGTGAAAGTGTAAACAATAAGAAGAAACGCGCTAACGTGGAGGGGCGGATGGTCGTGCGGTAAAACGTTTGATTGTCGACCTTAGGGTCCCTGGTTCTATCCCTGGTGTGAACCAATAGAATTGTACAGGCCATGATGAAATTTCCCTCCATGTCTCCTGTGGTGCCTCCATGGTCATTGCACCATCGACTATGGCGGGGATGAAAGAAGGGCAACGCATAAACCGTCCCGTTAAAGGTTTACAAGATGTATTAGATTAACATCTTATCCTGACAAGGGACTTCACACACACACACACACACACACACACACACACAATCAATCATAAACTCCCATTTTCGAAACATCCATTCTTTCAGTCCTAATGGATTTAAATCAAGTAGAAATAAGACTATATTTTTTTATAAAACCAAAGCTCGAATCTCCTTGTGTTTTTGCGATATGCGATTCTATCGTGTTTTTTTGTCTTTCATTGCGTAAACCGGCCTAACTGTTCGCGGATGTTAGTTGTTGTTGCGTCAGATATTGCGCCACGCGAGAGATAAAAATGTCAAAACGACATTTTGATGACATCCGGAAAACAAGGTGTGGAAATGTCTATTCTGTTCGGTAGTTGTCAATGAGTCAAATGACATGTAGGATGAAATGACGTAGTTTTTTTATGAATGACAAAGGCCAGGTAAACATAAGCTGTTTGAGTGCCCCAGGCTGGCTGACCAGTCCGGTAGCCTGCTTGCCATTTGTCTTCTGTAGGGCAGTTCCCTTTCGTTGAGAAGCACGGCGAGTTTGATCTCACGGGCTCTCTTGGAGGTTAACTGTCAGCCCTAGGATCAACTGAGACAGTTCAACGAGCGAGAGAGAGAGAGAGAGAGAGAGAGAAGAGGGGATGACGGGGGGGAAGAGAGAGAGAGAGAGAGAGGAGACGAGAAAGAATGCCAAGTTAAAACTGTTGAATGTAGACAACAATATATTCTTATGCAAACTGTAAACATTTGAGTTATTTTTTTTTTAAATGTACTCACGGTGAAAACCAATCAACAGTTGCTTCATGTTTACACTGTTTTGTTTTTATTACATACAAAACCAATATTTACTCATAGGAATTGTTGTTTTTTTTAAATAACACATCGTGTACTGTAACTCTTTTTAGTTCATCAATCTCAGAGTCATGTAATACGAATTGAAAACATGAATAGATTGACTTTTTCCGATAAATAAATAGGCATTATGTGTAATCAGTGCAGGATTTACGCATAAGCTACACAAGCGATAGCTTCGGGCACACCCACTTTCTTAGGGGGTTCCCAATAAAATTGTCCGAGTGAGCGATTGTCATATAAATTTAAATAATTGGCTCTGACATATAATATTTGGACTTATAAAGGGGCCCCCATATCTCAAACAGCTTGGGGCCTTATCTAGTCTAAGTACGGCCCCGTGTGTAATAGGTGCAACTATACTGGGTGTACAGAGAGAGTTCACAACCAAATTAAACTAATGGTATAAAGGCCTGTGTTCATGTGTGCTATATAGCAGTGGTCCCTAAACCCCCCCCCGGGCCGCGGACCGGTGCCGGTCCGTGGATCGAATGGTACCGGGCCGCCCAAGAAATATTAAACCATTTCCTTTTTATTTATTTACTGTGGTGTATTTTTCTCGGGATTGTGCGACTTTCCGTGGACGAGAAATAACCAAAGTCCCCTCCCTCCCCCTTACCCTTCCATCGGGCCGCGGTGCAATTATCAAACGGCTGACCCGTCAGTCCGTGGCGAGAAAAAGGTTGAAGGACCACTGCTTGATAGTAACCGGTAATGGCTGACCAAGGGCAGTAACTGTGTTACAACAACCCAAACCAAAAATAGATATTATCAACACGGCTATTCCCCTTACAAAACATTGTTATTATTTTGTATATAGAAGATCCTGATATTGTTATATATATATTGTTATGTTGTTCAGCAATAAATAATATGATTTGCATATTGTTTTTTTTTATGTAGATTTGTATTTATTTCAACACATTTTCGAATTTCACACATTTTCATGTAATTACCGCAACATTATAACTGAGATATGTTATTTTCGTTTCAAGTATTTAACCTTTAAGAATTTTATGAAATAAAACATTGGAGACGCAAAGGGCTTCATGCGACCACCTAAAATTATTGTGGGCCCGTAGAAATGTACCCACTACTTACTGCCACAGACCTATTCCAGGGCTCGATTTACCGCCGGGGTTGCCGGGGATATCCCCGGCACTGAGACCTGTCATACCCGGCTCTGCTTTAGCTAATAGGCCTATATATATCCCTGCCGGGGATGTAACCATAGAATTTTTTTTTATCATAATTAAAGTACTGAATACTTAAAGTACTGAATGCTTAAAGTACTGAATACTTAAAGTACTGAATACTTAAAGTACTGAATGCTTAAAGTACTGAATACTTAAAGTACTGAATACTTGAAGTACTGAATACTTAAAGTACTGAATACTTCAAGTACTGAATACTTCAAGTACTGAATACTTAAAGCACTTTAAAGTACTGAATACTTAAAGTACTGAATGCTTAAAGTACTGAATACTTAAAGTACTGAATACTTAAAGTACTGCATACTTCAAGGGCGCGGGTGACATAAACTTGTGGTTACAAAATTATAGTTATATTTTTTTAAAATACTGTTTGAAAAAGTTCAGTTCTAAAATATAGTCATTTGATGCAGACTTTATTGCACCGTGAGCACAATATCTTCTCAAAGTCAACAAACTCTCCAGCTTGAGCAAAATGTAGACTTTTCTTTTCGCTGTGAGTACAACAAGCACTCACAAACTTGTTGATAGACCCCCGTGGTGCCTGCAGGGCAAAGCTATGAGAACCTCTGCTTTTGATTCAAAGATGTTTACACTGTCACATATCCGGTTTAACCGGTTTAACCAGGATTGAAATTAAAGGCTTCTTAAAATTGATTTTTTTTTTTAAATGAAAATAAGGAATTTAATTGCTTTTATTTTTTTGTACTGTGACAGCTGGAAAGAAGTAGAAGTCGAACAGAAAGGACCAGCAATTCATTACTTGGTACAGCCCAAACGTCTAAATAGTGGCGAACTGGTGATTGGAGGGGGGAGGCTTGCGAGTTTTATTATACGACCTCCAGTGGCGCAACCAGCAAAAAATGCTGGGGGGGGGGAGGGGCTCACATATTGAAAAAAGACAGTTTGACAGTTTGACAGTTTGACAGTCTTTTTTGTAACTTTATAACGTAAATTATGTATTGATGATTTGGCCTGGGGGGGGGGCGGGAGCTCAAGCCCTGGTTGCGCCACTGACGACCTCTATGGCTGATTTCACAGCTTGTAACACTAGGTAGCGACCCTCGCGCATTGCGAAGACCGCCCCTATCTTTTGAATTAAAAGTTTTCAAAATTATGCATTTATTTCGTTTATATATATATATAGGGTTGCCATATTTTTTCACGGACCAACCGGGACAGTTCTGTCTTTTTTACTTTAGGTTTAGGGATGTCGGTTCCGAGGGGGGGGGGTATGAAAACAGTAATGTAAAAAACACTAAAATATAGAATAGATAATCTTTGTTATTTTATTCATAATGGTACACAAACTTGATATTTTGACAAAACAAAACAGTTTTCTTCTTGTTGTACCACTCGTATTTTTCACTTCTGTAAATTTGTATTACTGTGTTACTTACCAAAATGTTACTGATCACACAAGAGCAGATTAATCATTCTCTGATCTAATAATTTTGCTCTATTATTTCCAAGAAACTGTGCCCTGAATCTAAATCCGGGACAATTTCAACAACCGGGCGGGACACCGGGACAACCCAGTATATCCGGGAATGTCCCGGCCAAACCGGGACGTATGGCAAGCCTATATATATATATATATATATATATATATATATATATATATAATACACGTCGTATTGAGTTCAGATTAGGTTTGAACAGTTGGTTACAAGCTAAATAAAGGAGTTAATTAAATTGTTGCCATTTTATTACGAGTGGTCGAGCGATGTAGAACCTGATACTCACGGATTCAATCATCGGTGACGGAAACGTATCCATGCCCTGTTGAAAGTTAGGGTGCTGTGGTGGTCGTGTGGTGAAGAGCACTAGACCGGATCGGGGTCCGAGTTCGAACCTCAGTGAGAACCTGTAGGATTTTTTTTCAGGTCCTGGTGAAAGTCGCTAACTCCAAGTAGCTTATGAAATGGGTCACCTGACTATTAAGTTGGGGAAGTAAAGGCGGCTGGGCGTTGTGCTGATCACACAATCCCCTTCATATGCAGAGGTTGTTTTTTTTTTATTTGTGAGTTAACAGAAAACACCATCATAGTTTATTTGCATTATTTTATTGTTTACTGATTATTTACAAAGGTTCTACAGCAAAAAGAAATATATGTACATAGATATTATATATATATATATAAATATACACTAACACTAGTTTGGAAGTAGGTAAACGTTTAACTGGTGATGGAATGGCCGGGGGTGGGGGAGGTTGTACCCTTTAGGCCAGCCATGTTTTTAGTTTAGAAATATTCTGTCCTTTAAAAATTATTAGTTATTTCCTGATCCTTGACATGGAGTAAGGTAGAGCCACCAAGTAGATAATTTAATAGTTTCGTAGTGCAATTCATCTGTAGGCACCACAGTGAAGCCTGCAAAATAGTAATGTACATGCAATGAAAGCTCGTTGAATATTTCTTTGGCCGTTCAACGAGACTGAACTGTTGAACTTTGACCTGGCCAGATTATATTGACAATTACATTGTTTGGCAAAGTGAAAGGAAAGATGTAAACAAACTGCCTGACTGTTATTCACTTGATGTTTTTGAATTGAATGGAATGAGGTCTTGTTATGTTACCCCTTTCACCTTTATCTAACTTTACGACTTGACACAATGTATTGACATTACAATTGGCGTAATAAGAGACCAATAGAAAATTTGATAGAAAACAACAGAAGTTGTGTTATCTATCGGATTGATGATATAGTCGATGATCATCGCGGCGCTCGTTAGGATGTATAAGAGTGAGATTATTATCAACACCCGACGTTCATTAAATTGGCTGAGACCTGGCGTTGGTGGAGAGTTGTTGTTGATGTTGCCATGGAGATGAAGAGACCGTGTATCGTTGTACCGTTGAATGTTTAGAGGCTGGTGTCGGCCCATGATTGGCTGGACTGTCGGATGCTGGTCAAAAATGTCGCCGTCTTGAACAGTTGGCAGCAGATTAATAACCAGATCGTGTTTATTGGCTGAAACAGGAGCGTCAGCGTTGACAGTTGGGCTCCGGAAATGATCGGCGTCCGGAGAGTGATGGTCAGTACCTCCCTGCAGGACATTCCCACACTGGACAGGGTGAACAATATTATGGACTTCGGCAGTAGGGTCAAGGACACAATTTACTTCATCTGGACTAACAGCGACGGAAACAGGGGCGGTGTCCGGAGGGCTCGTTGGTTCACTGGCTGCTGAAGGCGGAACAAGATTTTCTTGGGAAGGGGATGATGTAAGACGAGAAACAGGCATTCGTCTGATAATAATAATGATGGTCAAGATAAGAGTGAACGATGCTGGAAAAAACACAGACACGACGTACAAATTTTCCAAATTATAGCTGTTGATCTGGAATCTTCGGTAGTCCACGTTGGTGAAGTTCAACGGTAATACAATGTTTGAACCAAGGATCCAAGGGAGTGCACCCAAGCCGATTGACAAAGAAGATTTAAGGATCCTTTCTTGAAAAAAGTTTCTAAAAATGTTTCTGAAAAAGTTTTTTGATAAAAAGTTCACAGCTAGAATAACCAGACCTGCCCCATAGACGACGTGTATCAGAAAGTTCATATACAACTTGTAGACAATGTACAAATCAAGGGGCAAATATAAATTATCATAATGGAAGACTAGCAAGGTCTCTAGCATCAATGAAAACCCTGCCAGCACGATGTCTCCCAATGCCAATGACAGTGCCATCATCCATTTGATATTCTTATAAAATTTTGGCTTCAGTAGCAACAGCACGGCTATCAGCACGATATTCGCCACCAAAATAAAATGGATAGTACAGATGTACAGAACTATGTAGATGACACTCAATAGGGTTTCACGTTCAGACATTTTTTGTTTAGTTTTGTGATTCGCCTCTCGACTTGAGTCTTCGTTGTTGTTGTTGTTGTTGTTGTCGTCGTCGTCGTTGTTGTTGTTGATTGTTTGTTGTTGTTGGGTTTTTTTTACTGGTGTACTAATTTTTTTTTATTCTGTTGATTTCTGTCAATAGAAAGAATTGTATAAATATAAGTATTGTTCAAGCTGATTTAAAAATTGATTCAAAATGGAAGATAATAAGGTACTACTGGGGGACTGTCTTATGTGGATGTGTCGGTTGAGTGTAAGACAGAATGTGGGGAGAAAGAGTTTGTGTGTGAGTGTGACTGTATATGTGTGAATAGAAAGAAAGTGGAGAGAGTTTGTGTGTGATTGTGAGTGTGTAAGAAAGAGAGTAAGTGGGGAGGGAGAGAAGACCTGGCCTTAGCTGACCTGACCCCCCCCCCACCCTCAGCTGTAACCTCGATGACCGTTATTCAGTTTTGTTTCCGCCCCCCCTCCACCCTCCCAGCTTCCGAATGATTACAAGACATGTGTGCAGGGAACAAAAGAAACTCACCAAACCTTGACAAACGTAAATCGGTAAGTCAGTCTATCAATCTGTCTGTCAGTCTATCAATCTGTCTGTCTGAAAACAAGCCGTCTATCAGACTATTGAGTCATGTAGTGGCCGTTTTGTAAGGGAGATTTTACTTTTTGAGGCAGAACCCCCACCGACGTCCGTCCTATTTAACTGTCCTTGTAACCCACTTCTGGTCAAGTTTTAAGTTGTAGTTGTGCTCTACTCCAGACACTGCGGTACAATGTATCACTTCAGTTGCTACTCCAGACACTGCGGTACAATGTATCACTTCAGTTGCTACTCCAGACACTGTGGTACAATGTATCACTTCAGTTGCTCTACTCCAGACACACCCGTTTAATGTATAATTTCAGTTGCCAGTTGCTACTCCAGACACTGTGGTACAATGTATCACTTCAATTGCTACTACAGACACTGTGGTACAATGTATCACTTCAGGTGCTCTACTACAGACACAGCGGTACAATGTATCACTTCAATTGCTACTACAGACACTGTGGTACAATTATCACTTCAGTTGCTACTCCAGACACAGCGGTACAATGTATCATTTCAATTTTTTTGTGAGCATTTTAATTTAGATGTATATGTACCATGCAGTCTTGTCTATAATATTTCTTTGAGATTATTCTTTTCCCACTGCGCATGTTGGATATCATTTCATTTATTGATACCTAGATATTTATCTGACTCGCATGACTCAAGTGATGAAGTTACTGGCGTCAAGTTGGATGTGTCAACATTGAGCTCGATTATCTTTTTAAAATGTCCTTGTATCACACTTGTCCAATCCAAAATCTATCCCTAAATCATCACTAGATATTTTTTTTATTTATTTTAGTAAACTTGTTTGCCAATCTGATTTATATTTTTTAGATCGTCCATGTTGGGTAAATGATTGATGGTAGAATTGATGGTGTTATATCCACACATCCACTCTTGTTAAACATTGACATGAGAGGCGCTAACCGTGTCCACTAAATGGGATGATGATGTCACTTACATATGTATCTCCCGTTGTGCATTCAAGGTCATTGCACTATCTGGTCTGGTGCGGATGAAAGGAGGGGACACTGTCAAACCCGTCCCATTGGTCGTTTGTAAGAGCTAAGAAATGAACAACTCATCCTTGCAGTGACTTGGATAGTCAACATGGAGTTTAGTATGACATATATATTCCATATTACTTTCTATATAATGAATTGCGCTTCGACAATCTTATTACAATGCAAGGCTACGCCTGATCCAAGTATGATGTACACTATCATGGGCGTATTAACGGGGGGGGGAGGGCAAAGAGGGCATTTGCCCCCCCCCCCACATTTTGAAAAAATGTCATATAAGAGGGGGGCATTTGCTTCCCCCCCCCCTTACATTTAAAAAAATGTCATAAAGTTGTTATTTGCCCCCCCCCCTTGAAAATTTGTGCCCCCCCTGGAAAAAATCCTAGCGACGCCCATGTACACTATCAGACACTCTTTTATAGTCAATACAATTTGTAGGTAAGGTGACATTTTCAAATGTTTCTTTCTTCAATGATGGTTTTATTTTGTAGTAGTCCTTTTTCCTATTTATTGAATATCGAATTAATATATTTATATAGTAATATTATTCATGCATTAAAAAAAAAATCAAAAGCTAAAGCGAAATTTAAAAAGTAACTTTTTTTTACCTGACCACTGTATGAACCTTTACGTGAGCCGCTGCTGTAATACAACTGTTTAGATCAAACAATTCACTTCTGCAAACATATACATGTACACGTCTAGAGTGATTGCTCCTTTTCTCCTATAACCTATATAACTAACATGGATGCAGATACCTTTATATAAACCAGGAAGTATCATTGAGGCTTCCAGCGATTGTTCAACCTGTACATAGTTCTACTGAAATGTGTTTATTTATTTTTAACACCAACAAGCAGTTTGAAAGTGAGACACAAGGTAGGCGGACAATGCAAAGCCAGACAAGTATTGTGTATCCCTCCCTTCACTCATTTCCATTTGAATGTCTATCAATGCAAGGGCAGGCTACATCCTGGATCATATTCTTTGAAATATTGGTAGGGCGTTGGGAGGAGGGGGGGGGGACCTGATTTAAATTTTGAACTATAGGAAGTCACTACAAAATTATAAATAAAAAAATTATTACCTAGACATGCTTGTAGAAATATAGATAGATACATAAACAGACAGCGAGACAGACAGATCGATAGATAGATAGATAGATAGATAGATAGATAGATAGATAGATAGAGATAGATAGATAGATAGATAGATAGATAGATAGATAGATAGATAGATAGATAGATAGATAGATAGATAGATAGATAGATAGATAGATAGATAGATAGATAGATAGATAGATAGATAGATAGATAGATAGATAGATAGATAGATAGATAGATAGATAGATAGATAGATAGATAGATAGATAGATAGATAGATAGATAGATAGATAGATAGATAGATAGATAGATAGATAGATAGATAGATAGATAGATAGATAGATAGATAGATAGATAGATCACCTAATCCATGTCCAGTTAAAAGTTTCTTATTCTGTCTCCCTGGTGAGGTAAATTCAATACATAATGAACCAAAAAACTTGCAGGTCAGTCTTCGGTAGTCCACGTCGGTCAAGCCCAGCGGTAATATAAAGCTTAGACCGAGGATCCAAGGGAGTGCACCCAAGCCGATCGCCAAAAAAGATTTAAGGTTCCTTTCTTGAAAAAAATTTCTAAAAATGTTTCTGAAAAAGTTTTTTGATAAAAAGTTCACAGCTAGAATAATCAGACCTGCCCCATAGACGAAGTGTATCAGAAAGTTCATGTACACTTTGTAGACAATGTACAAACCATGGGGCAAATGTCTATCATATTGGAAGTGGTGCATGGTCTCTATCACCAATGAAAACCCTGCCAGCACGATGTCTCCCACGGCTAATGACAGTGTCACCATCCATTTGATATTCTCATAAAATTTCGGCGTCAGTAGCAACAAAATGACTATCAGCACGATATTCGCCACCAAAATAAAATGAATAAAACCGATGTACAGAAACATGTAGATGACAATCAATAGGATTTGATATTCAAACATTTTTTGTTTAATTTTACGATGCGTCTCTTTACTCGTTTCTTCGTTGTTGTTGTTGTTGTTTATTATTATTGTTTGTTGTTGTTGGGTTTTTTTACTGGTTTACTAATTTTTTTATTCCTTTGATTTCTGTCGATAGAAAGAATTGTATAAATATAAGTATTGTTCAAGCTGATTTAAAAATTGATTCAAAGTGGAAGATAACGAGGTACTACTGGGGTACTGTCTTATGTGGATGTGTCCGTTGAGTGTAAGACAGTATGTGGGGAGAAAGAGTTTGTGTGTGAGTGTGTGTGTGTGTGACTGTATATGTGTGAATAGATAGAAAGTGGAGAGAGTTTGTGTGTGATTGTGAGTGTGTGTGACTGTATATGTGTGAATAGAAAGAAAGTGGAGAGAGTTTGTGTGTGAGTGAGTGTGTGTGACTGTATATGTGTGAATAGACAGAAAGTGGGGAGAGTTTGTGTGTGATTGTGAGTGTGTAAGAAAGAGAGTAAGTGTGGAGGGAGAGAAGACCTGGCCTTAGCTGACCTGACCCCCCCCCACCCTCAGCTGTAACCTCGATGACCGTTATTCAGTTTTGTTTCCGCCCCCACCCCCACTTCCAAAAGATTACAAAAACATGTGTGCAGTGAAGCAGGGGGAACAAAAGGAAACTCATCAACCCTTGACAAACGTAAATCGGTAAGTCAGTCTATTACTCTCTGTCAGTCTATTACTCTGTCTGTCTGAAAACAAGCCCGTCTATCAGACTATTGAGTCATGTAGTGGTCGTTTTGTAAGGGAGATTTTACTTTTTGAGGCAGAACCCCCAACGAAGTTTGTCCTATATAAAACAAGCAATTAAGCCTGTTCCATTCTGGACACAGGACGTGTTAGCGCATTTTCATGTTATCTTTCAGTAAATTTTTGTAAATTTTGGAAATGTTTATAAATTCAATTGTGTAATGCATATATCTGAAAAAAGATATTAAAAGGACAAGTAAGTCATGTTGAATAACTGTTACAAAAATAAATAATGATTACGCCCCTTTGATTAGCTTTTATTATTTATATTTAAAATATAAGCAAAACGGTACATAACAAACTCTTATATTTTGGTCCTGACAGGTCAAATCGTGAAATGGACTTTTGATGTACACTTGGCAGGCCAAGACCTACACAATGATATATACATCATGGGTCTAGGACTAATGGTTGCTGAGATATAGGGCGGTCCATTATTAATATAGCTTATATAGTAAAAAACGGTACTTTATAAGGCCCCTTTTACGGCCCTGAGAGGTCAGATCGCGAAATGGAAAAAAAGTCATTTCTTGGAAGGCCAAGACCTACAAAATGATATATACATCATGTGTCTAGGACTTATGGTTGCTGAGATATAGGGCGGTCCATTATTAATATAGCTTATATAGTAAAAAACGGTACTTTATAAGGCCCCTTTTACGGCCCTGAGAGGTCAGATCGCGAAATAAAAATTCTACTACAAAACAGCCACAATAGATTCATTGGTCTGATAGACGGGCTTCTTTTCAGATAGAGAGTGATAGACTGAGACAGATTGATAGACAAGGTTGTTTTCAGACAAGTCCTTTGTCCTATTTATTGAATATCGAATTAATATATATTAATATTAATCATGCATGAAAAAAAATCATAAGCTAAAGCGAAATTTTAAAAAAGTAACTTTTTTTTACCTGTCCACTGAAACCATTACGTGAGCCGCTACTGTAATACAACTGTTTAGATCAAACAATTCACTTCTGCAAACATATACATGTACACGTCTAGAGTGATTGCTCCTTTTCTCTTATAACCTATATAAGTAACATGGATGCAGATACTTTTGATTAAAAAAAACAGAAAGTATTATTTAAGCTTCCAGCGATTGTACAACCTGTAAATAATTCTACTGAAATGTGTTTATTTATTTTTAACACCAACAAGCAGTTTGAAAGTGAGACACAAGGTAGGCGGACAATGCAACTCCCAGACAAGTATTGTGTATCTCTCTCTTCCTTCACACATTTACATTTGAATATCTATCAATACAATGGCAGGCTACATCCTGGATCACATTCTTTGAAATATTGGTAGGGCGTTGGGGGGTCAGAACCTGATTTACATTTTGACATACAGGAAGTTATTACAAAATTATAAATAGAACAATTACTTACCTAGACATGGAAGTAGAAATATAGATATAGATATCAGAACAAAAATAGGCAGGTAGAAGAATAGATATATGGGATGGGAAGGTATATTATAAACGGATAGACATATACATATATATATATATATATATATATATATTTATATGTGTCTCTGTGTGTGTATGCATATAAATAGATAGATAGAAAAAATAAAAAAAGATACACAGATACTTAGACAGACAGAAAGACAGACAGACAGATAGATTGATGGATGGACGGATGGTGGATAGATAGATAGATAGATTAGATTAGATAGATAGATAGATAGATAGATAGATAGATAGATAGATAGATAGATAGATAGATAGATAGATAGATAGATAGATAGATAGATAGATAGATAGATAGATAGATAGATAGATAGATAGATAGATAGATAGATAGATAGATAGATAGATAGATAGATAGATAGATAGATAGATAGATAGATAGATAGATAGATAGATAGATAGATAGATAGATAGATAGATAGATAGATAGATAGATAGATTTTTAATTTATATTCAGACCTAGTTCTGAGTTGTATCTATTAATGTATTCTTTGACATCAATGAAGTAGAGATTATTGTAAACTTGTGAAAATATATTTTTAAAAACTTTCCAAAATAGAAATGTAGCTAAATATTTTCACTTTAATCAGAATTTAATCTTAAAACATTTAGAAATATTTCCATGTATACAAACATAAAGATGCAACTTTTGGTAACAAAAATGTTGGTTAGGCAGCAGACGGCCAGTGTAAATTATATACAATATATTTATTCTATTATACATTCTATTTACATTGTTACTGCCGGGGGTTGGTAGCGGGGATAAGCTCCCACTAACAAATAAAATGCTCCCAATGGCGTGCGTCTCAAAAAGCCTCTGACAACCAAGTCCAACTCCTGGCCTTCTCGTGCGGCTTAGCTACTAAGCCCGGCGAAACTGTTTCCACTGACAGGAGAAGTGGCGAAGGCGGTTCACTGGCGCCTCAAAACCAGCCGCTTCGGGCAGATGGGGCTCGTCAACCTCGGTTGGTAGCTCATCTAGGAGAAGGAAAACTCTGTTTTCAAACCTCCGCTGCCTAGCGGCATACCTCCTACGAGGATAGGCTAAGGGAGTAAACCCTGAAAAGAAATCCGGAGCTGGAGTCCACAAGGCGGCCAGACCTTATATTGTCAACGTCGGCAACTCCTGCGGTGCAGCTGAAGCCAAGCCGTATCGACTCTGTCTTTCCCTTGGATCCCTCAGTTGCGCGGAGAGGGGTGGGGCTGCTGCACGGGCAACAGCTATCCCTCCATATTACCCTGCCCAGGCTCTGGAGAGGATACTCCAGCGTCGTCGCACGATGTCGATACAACACGGAAGGGGACAGTTACCGGTTCTAAGCTCATCCGATTGGCGAAGGAAACGAGCGCCAGGGGTCTCTTTCGACGGTGGGAGAGGTCATCGCGCCTCATTGGACAGCTACCGCCTGCCTCAAGCTGGGCAGCCCCCAGCCAGTTGGGTGCTGTCTCGCCATGGCTCACCTGCCCTACTGGGTGCGTAGGGATTAGAGATGCACTTCTCAAAAAGTGGGCCAAAAAACAAACGCACCAGGCAAATTCAAGATAAGAACTAGCAAGAAGCCTCCAGCTCTTCGATTCGCAAGCTGGAACATCAGGACCAAGTGTACCGGACTCACATCTGACCTTCAGCAGATTGATGACGCAAGGAAGACCGCTGTCATCGACAGGGAACTCTCACGACTAAACATTGACATCGCCGCTCTACAGGAGACCCGGCTGGCAGAAACCGGCACAATCAGAGAAGCAAACTACACATTCTATTGGCAAGGGAAGTCCTCAGACCAACCGAGGCAACACGGTGTTGGCTTCGCGGTGAAAAACACGCTTGTCAGATTCATAGAGCCCCCAACAGACGGCTCTGAGAGATTACTAATCCTCCGACTGTCAACGTCCTCTGGCCCAGCTCACATATGTATGCTCCAACCCTCTGCTCCACTGTCGAGGAGAAAGATCAATTTTACCAGGCCCTAGATGAAGCGCTATTGAAGATTCCTAGCACCGATAGCCTTTATCTCCTTGGTGATTTCAACGCAAGGGTAGGAGCTGACCACGTGGCTTGGCCCACCTGTCTCGGAAGCTTTGGGAGGGGGAAAGATAAATGAAAATGGCCAGAGACTGCTTGAGCTCTCGATGCCAACATGGCCTGTGCGTGACAAACACCTTCTTCAGGTGCAAAGAGATCCATCAGGTGTCATGGAGGCACCCACGCTCCCGCCACTGGCACCAACTCGACCTCGTCCTCACCAGAAGAGGGAATATCGACAGTATCCTCCTCACCCGCAGCTACCACAGTGCAGACTGTGACACGGACCACGCCCTCGTGGCAAGCAAGGTGCGCATAACGCCGAAGAAACTGCATCACTCCAAGAAAAAAGGTCGCCCACGCATCAATATCAACTGTGCCAGAAATCCCGAAATAAACCAACAGTTTATCAGCAGTCTGGAAGTTGCACTCAGCGAAAGAAAGTTAGCAGTTGACACCATCGACTCTAGGTGGTCGCGTCTGCGCGATGTCGTATATAACTCCGCCATCACCACCTATGGAAAGATAGAGCGGAAAAACGCCGATTGGTACGAGGCCCACTGGGAGGAAATGAAACCCGTTACCGAGGTAAAAAGGAAAGCCCTACTGGCCTACAAGGCCAGGCCCAGTCCCAACACACTAAAAGCCCTACGGACAGCCAGGAGCAAAGCCCAGCAGACCGCCCGCAGATGCGCCAACTCCTACTGGTTGAACCTCTGTAGCAGCATCCAGGCAGCTGCCGATACAGGAAACGCAAGAGGGATGTACGAGGGCATCAAAAAGGCAATAGGCCCAACTCCCTCCAAAACCGCCCCCCTTATATCCAAAACAGGAGAGGTCATCAAGGACCAGGAAAAACAGATGCAGAGGTGGACCGAACACTACCTGGAGCTATACGCAACCCAGAACACTGTGACTGATGCCGCTTTTGGCGCTATCCCAGATCTGCCTGTCATGGAGGAGCTAGACACCACACCCACCGTGGATGAACTAAGCAAAGCCATCGACTGCCTTGCAAACGGAAAGGCACCCGGTAGCGATGGAATCCCACCAGAAGTTCTGAAGAGCGGAAAACCAGCACTGCTAAAGCCATTGCACGACCTCCTAAGTCGATGCTGGGAACAGGGCTATATCCCCCAAGACATGAGGGATGCCAACATTATCACACTATACAAGAACAAAGGGGACCGGAGCGACTGTAATAACTACCGGGGCATCTCCCTCCTCAGCATCGTCGGCAAAGCTTTCGCCCGCGTCGCTCTAAACCGCCTGCAGGCCCTCGCCTCCCGAGTCTACCCAGAGTCACAGTGTGGCTTCAGGGCTGGCCGATCAACAGTGGACATGATCTTCTCACTTCGTCAACTTCAAGAGAAGAGTCAGGAACAGCAGGTGCCACTCTACATCGCTTTCGTCGACCTCACAAAGGCGTTTGATCTAGTAAGTCGAAGTGGACTCTTCAACTTGCTGCAAAAGATTGGCTGCCCCCCACACCTGCTTGCAGGGGTCATGTCCTTCCACGACAACATGCATAGCACGGTTTGCTACAACGGCGCAATCTCCGAGGCCTTCCCAGTCAGCAGCGGAGTAAAACAGGGCTGCGTCCTTGCACCTACACTCTTCGGCATTTTCTTCTCCATGCTCCTCCAATACGCCTTCAAGGATTGCAGCGAGGGTGTTTACATCCATACAAGGTCCGATGGCAAGCTTTATAACATAGCCCGCCTCCGTGCAAAGACCCAAGTCACAAAGGTCCTAATCCGCGAGCTGCTCTTTGCTGATGACGCAGCCTTGACATCACACACTGAAGACGGACTGCAGCAGCTTGTCACCCGCCTCTCCCATGCATGTAAGGAGTTTGGACTGACTATCAGCCTGAAAAAGACGAATGTCATGGCACAGGGTACAGATACACCCCCAAGCATTGACATCGATGGGCACGCCCTAGAGGTCGTCGAGAACTTCACTTACCTCGGGTCCACCATCTCCAGCTCGCTATCCATAGACCCGGAGATCGATTGCAGAATCGCTAGGGCAGCCACAGTCATGGCGAGACTAAAGCAACGTGTGTGGGAAAACCCCAGCCTCACCGAAAATACCAGATTGCGCGTCTACCAGGCCTGCATACTTAGTACCCTCCTCTATGGATGTGAGACGTGGACCACTTACGCGAGGCACGAAAGGAAGCTAAACAATTTCCACATGAGGTGCCTGCGACGTATACTGCAGATAAAGTGGCAAGACAAGACCCCTAACACTGGGGTGCTGGAGAGGGCCAACATGAGCAGCTTGTTTGCAGTTCTCAGCGAGAGACGCCTCAGATGGCTCGGTCACGTCAAAAGAATGGACGCAGGCCGCATCCCGAAGGACCTACTCTATGGCGAGCTAGTTACCGGCCAGAGGAAAACAGGGCGACCTAAAATGCGCTACAAAGACACCTGCAAAAAGAATATGAAAGAGTGCTCCATTAACCCCAACTCCTGGGAGAGCCAAGCAGCCGACCGCCAGTCCTGGAGGCTCGCTGTCCGGCAGGGTTCATTGCGCGCAGAGGCTGAGCGACAGGATAATGCTGCCCTGAAAAGAACAAGACGGAAGCGGAAAAAAGAGCAGCTACAACATCAACTACAACAACCAACTATTTTCAAGTGTGACAAGTGCGGCAGGGATTGCCACTCCCGAGTCGGACTGCACAGCCATTCCCGGCGGTGTTTAGTAGACTCAACTTAGCTACACCATCGTCTCTCGAGACGGACGGATGCCGACGGATACATTCTATTTACATTCCCTAATAGTTACAATGATTATGTCATTCAGAAAATAAATAGATATAAAGCAATCTGCGGTCTAAAGCATAAACACGTCGTCGAAATACCTCATGTATTTTTAAAAAGAATATCTAATTTCTAACATGATTACGTTCTTGTAATAAATTCCTAAACAAATTGTCAAAATGTATTTGTGTATATTGGAATCATAATCTCAAACCCAAAAATGATAAAAGCTGTGTCAGAGAGTGTTTGAAATGATGGAAGAGAGAGAGAGAGAGAGTATGGAAGAGAGAGTATGAGAGCTAAACATCAACATTGTTGTGCAACTGATTTTTTCAGTGTGTTTTCAAGGCAGTGAATCTCAAAATGTCAATTTCAGGTGTGTCGCAACAAAATTTACATTTACAATTAAAAGGTCTAAAATCTATATCTGCATAATTACAACTCTGTCTCTCTATATATCATTGAGGTAAAAGGGAATATATATATATATATATATATATATATATATATATATATATATATATATATATATATATATATATATATATATATAACTGTTTTAAATTAGCCATCCTTTTCATATTTACCATTTTCATTGTTTACAAAGTGAAAGCAAAGAGGGAAAAAAAAAACTTCTAAACTGTGATTTTTACGTGACGTGTTTGAGTCTAACTGAATCGGATCACGATTTGATTCTTAAGACCTCCAATAGTGAATCATCATTACTATTGGCGTGACGATAGACCTGGCCAGCATGAACCAATAGACGAATCTGGACACTGCCATAGCCGACGTCGTGTCCCGATTCGACTCGATGTTCAGCTCAACCGCAGCTTTCGGGATGACCATCAGGAAATATATGATGGAGATTATCAGCAACACCCGTCGCTCTTTGATTGGGTCGGATCGAGGCGTCGGGGCGTTGCCATGGAGATGAAGAGATTGTGAAATGTCGTAAGGCGGTGGCAGAAGCATCTCGCTGTCCTGGAATGTCGGACGCTGGTCAGCTATGACGCCGTCTTCAACTGTTGGATATCGATCGATAGCTAGCCGAGGGTTATGAACGACTGAATCTTGATACAGTCGAGCGCTGACGTAGGCATTCGATTTCTGGTAATGGTCAACGTCTTCCCGGTGACTGACCGTTCCTCTCTGCTGGACATGCCGGGATGGGACACTCACATTTTGGACATCGAAATATGGGTCAGTGGTACAGTTTTCTTCGTCTGGACGAACAACGACAAAATTCGCTGGTTCACTGTCTGTTGACGGCTGTATTAGATTTTCCTGAGAAACAGAACCTGTACGCTGAGAAACAGAACCTGTACGCTGAGAAACAGAACCTGTATGCCGAGAAACAGTACCTGCATGCTGAGAAACTGAACCTGTACGCTGAGATACAGAGCCTGTACGCTGAGAAACTGAACCTGTATGCTGAGAAACACTATATGGTAAGCAGTTGATAGAGATGGCGAAAACCACTGCAAGTGACGCAGGCAGAATCACAGACACTGTTAACATTGTCTCATTGGACTGGTGGAAGATGCAAGAATAGTGACGGCAGTCAATGCTGGTCATGCATAACGGTAATATTATACCTAAACCAAGAGCCCAAGGAATAGCACCTGCGGCTATCGCCACAAGAGATTTACGGTTCAGAGCTTGAAAAAAGTTCACGAAAAAGTTTTTCAACAAAATTTCCCCCGATATTGTAATCAAACCCAGGCCGTAGACGAAGTGTATCAGGAAATACATGTAAGTGATGTGAACTGCGTACATTCTGCTTGGCATATCGGAGTCGTATTTGAACAGCTGTACCGCCTCGACCACTAATGGAAATATGGCCAGCACGAGATCGCCGAAAGCCAGAGAAAATGACGTCATCCACTTGACGCTCTCATAAAACTTTGGCCTGTTAAAGAGCATTACCATCAGAGAAAAGTTGATGACGCAAATCGAAATGATGAAAATGACGCAAAGTGCCTTGAAGAAATCATTCAAAGCATCTTCGTCCGGATACATTGTTCTGTGTCGCTGTCTTGTCGTTCGTTTCTTTACATGGATATGTTTTTAAATGTCTCAACTGAATAATACATGTACTGACGTTAACTGACCTAGATAAATTAATATTTAAAAATATACTCGTTCTTTGAATGAAACTATCACGTTAATTAACCTAAAGAAAGAATTCAAAATATTAATATCCTTTGAATAAAACCACACTTCAACTAAACTAAAGTGAGAATTCAAAATGTCGGCCTACTTGTCCTATGAATAAAACACTAACTAGAGAGACCTAGATTAGAGAAATAAATATAGAATTCACCATGTAACTATTGTTTGAATGAAGCAGACAAGTAAAATGAAGTTTTATTATACCAAAATTATAAAATTCACTTCCTCGATCACACATAACGGTCTTACCTGAAGCTTTTGCCAATTGATATATGAGTTCGTTGTGTGTGTGCCACTAAAAGATACACACACAACATGGATGACAATAGATAAGGAAACACCACAATAAACCTTACGGGCTCCCCGTGTGTGTATTTATGGAACTGTAAGGTATTGTTGTTTTTGTCAAACGGTGAGACAAAAGAGGGGAGAGGGAGGGAGAGAGGAGGAGGGAGGGGAGGTGTATGATTGGTGACATTACCTTTGGCGGCATAACACTGTGTCCCCCCCCCCCCCCCCACGGTGTTATTTGGTTGGAAGTCCGTTGTTAACCCTTTCAAATATTTTGTTAGTTCTTGGAGCAAAACTGACACTGTTTACCAGTGGCCAGCCATTTTACGTTTATCATTGACATTGTTTACATTGTTTACAAAGTGAAAGCAGAAAGGAAAACAAAACAAAGTGCTAAACTGTGATTTACATGACGAGTTGAAGTGGAGCTGATTCGGATCACGATTTGATTCCTAGTCCTCCCAACAGTGAAGCGACTTTTACGATTGGGGTAAAGATGAGATTTGAAGAGCATCGACCATAAAGACTAACTCAGTTACTATTATTGGCGTTGTTCCCTTCGGTCAGTGGAAGAAAGCTTGCAGTAATCGCGGCACTCGGGATGACCATTGCTAAATGTTTGACTGAGAGCATTACTAACACTCGTTGGTCAATGACTGGTTTGGATCCAGATGTTAAATCCATGTGTTAGATCCGGGTGTTAGATCCAGGCGTTAGAGAGGGGGAGAGTATGAGAGAGAGTGTGTGCGAGAGAGGGAGAGTGGGAGAGAGAGAGAGTATGAGAGAGACGGGGAGAGTGGGAGAGGAGGAAGAGAGAGCGTGTAAGAGATAGAGAGAGAGGTAGTGAGAGAGGGAAAGTGGGAAAGAGAGCGTCAGAGAGTGAGAGAGAAAGTGTGTGTGAGAGAGTGTGTGTGTGTGTGTGTGTTTGTGGGAGTAGTTTGAATGCACAATTGATTCGGTTTTAACAATGGGTCGAGGTTATATTTTAAATAACTAAAACATGCAATCATCATGCTTAACTTACTCATGACGTAATTTGTGATTTCCTATCAAAGTCTACTACACTGATACTAGAGTTAAATCTTATTGTATTCATCAGTGAAGTACAAACATCAATTTCCTTCTCAAATACAGACATCAATTTCCTACACTATTACAGACATCAATATTCTAAACTAATACAGACAACAATATCCTAAACTAATACGAACAACAATATCCTAAACTAATACAGACAACAGTATCCTAAACTAATACAGACAACAATATCCTAAACAAATACAGACAACAATATCCTAAACTGATACAGACAACAATATCCTAAACTAATACTAACAACAATATCCTAAACTAATACAGACAACAATATCCTAAACTAATACAGACAACAATATCCTAAACTAATACAGACAACAATATCCTAAACTAATACAGACAACAATATCCTGACCTAATACAGACAACAATATCCTAAACTAATACAGATAACAATATTTTAAACTAATACTAACAACAATATCCTAAACTAATACAGACAACAATATCCTAAACTAATACAGATAACAATATTTTAAACTAATACAGACAACAATATCCTAAACTAATACAGACAACAATATCCTGACCTAATACAGACAACAATATCCTAAACTAATACAGATAACAATATCCTAAACTAATACAGACAACAATATCCTAAACAAATACAGACATCAATATCCTAAAAATTACAGACATCAATTTCCTTCTCAAATACAGACATCAATTTACTTCTCAAATACAGACATCAATTTACTTCTCAAATACAGACATCAATTTACTTCTCAAATACAGACATCAATATCATTCTGAAGATTCTTTAAATTTTGACTTTTTTTTTACTGAATCTACTTGATCCGAGTGACAGACGATACTCTGGAGATCAAATGTAAAAACTGGTTGATTTAATTATCACGTCCTTGACACGGGTCACTGAACACGTCACACAATAGCAGACGTTTAATTGTTGAAACTCAGCGGACCAATGGAAAGGAGGGAGACTCGTGAATTCGGGCTGCGGACGGACGGAAAGCTTCAGTATGTACCTAAATGACCGGAAGGTTAGTATGTATCTGGACTGAACACTTCAGTATGTACCTAAATGACCGGAAGGCTAGTATGTAGCTGGACGTAACTATGACGACCAGAGAATTGTTAAAAAGGGAGTTAATGTCCAGCTAGTCCACCGTGTAATTGTTAATTTATTACGATCTAAGTTATATATATATATATATATATATATATATATATATATATATATAGTGATAGAGAGAGAGAGAGAGAGAGAGGGAGTGAGAAAAAGACAGTTGATAGATAGATAGATAGATAGATAGATAGATAGATAGATAGATAGATAGATAGATAGACAGACAGACAGACAGACAGACAGATAGACAGACAGACAGACAGACAGACAGACAGACAGATAGATAGATAGATAGATAGATAGACAGACAGACAGACAGACAGACAGACAGACAGACAGACAGACAGACAGACAGACAGATAGATAGATAGATAGATAGATAGATAGATAGATAGATAGATAGATAGATAGATAGATAGATAGATAGATAGATAGATAGATAGATAGATAGATAGATAGATAGATAGATAGATAGATATAGATAGATAGATTTAATGCAGTGGAAAAAAACCTACAATTCAACAATTAAAAACCGTTTTATATTTCTTTTTTTTTTTGAACAAATTAACTAGCTGTACCCTGTAAAACCTTTACATAGAGTTATATCCCCAAACCGTGATCGGTAGGCTAGATAATTTTTGGTTTCGGGCAGATGCGATTTTTTCATGCTTGTATTTTAAACTGGTATACTGTTGTATTAATTCTGTACTTTCGATTTAACGCAGCACCCAAATTGCTATCATTTATATACATAATAGTACGGGAAAGTCCATTATTCTCCTCTTTATAGGGGTGGTCTATTTTTATAAATTGATGTTACTCACCCCATGATCTTAGGACCGATCCAATCATCACTTTAGCCTTATCTCCCTCTTGTATTAAACAATTATATATAGATGAACAGATATACTCTCTGCTGTCAGATCTGGATGTAAGGGGAGGCAAATGTCGGCCTCCTATTGATGGAGCGTTGTGAATTGGGGTTTTTTTTACCCTTGTTCATATCTTTAATTGTTCAGTAGCGCCACAAAGAAAGGGGAGATAATACACGGTACATGACGATTGCCTGCACAGCATTTCTGAGTTACTTCCCTCTGACCTCGCCCCCCCTTAACATCTTTCTGTTTTCAGCGACACGTTCTACTTGATGTGTGGATAAATCATATGTCTTGTGTTTGGTCGTAGCTGTTCATGGGTGTTGTGGGTAGGGGGTGGGACGGAGGGCGGAAGGGGGGACTATATGAGGTCACGGGGGAGGGATGGCCAAATTACGTCCCACGTGATCAACGGGGGAGGCGCCACTAGGCACGTAGTATTAGCCCGGTTTGTTTTATAGTGGACAACGCTGACCACTATGGGCCGACAGTGGCACCGAGAGCCAACGCGGGCCCCAGGGCAGGACATCACTGCGGGCCCCTTAATAAACAATGAGTCGTGAAAAAATTGACATGCTCCCTTACAGATGCGGGCCCCCTGGCAATGACCCCCCTGCTCCCCCCTCTCGGCGGCCCTGTGGGCCGGTAAGGCACGGTCTGTGTCCTGGTCATCCATGACCATCTCTGACGTTTACTCACAAATCAAAAGAAAACTTCGGTAGCCGTGGTTCATTTATTAATAAAGAAATGAAATATACAGATCTACAAATAACATATAGATCCACAACATGAATATAATTAATGATATAAACTAAATACATCAGACCTCCATATAACTGCCTAGTCACATGACTTCTAACACATTAGCTTCTAATCATAAACATTGTCTCTAACACTTCCAAAATGATCACACCGTTCAAGTCTGTTCTCATTAACTGCCCTCCTACTAACTGACCTCTCTTGATCTCCGTGCTGCATAGTTACACTCTCTGACCTCTCTCTCTCCCATTCTCTCCCCCTTTTTAAAGCCATGCCCACTGCACAACTAGACACACTTTTTTTCCCCCTTGTGCTGCATACTCCCACTCCCGAATATCTCAACCAGCATTTGACCCCCATCCAACCACCTTGACCTCGAGTCCTCGACACACCTATCTCTACACCTAACCCACATATGACAATTTCTATAGCTAATGTCATATCGAGAATATTTCATTTTTAAAACAAAATCAGTAGCAGCTGCCAGCTTAAATAGATGGATTATAGGTGTCAGTGCATTCACCGTGTTGATTAAGAACACAACGGATTATAGGTGTCAGTGCATTCACCGTGTTGATTAAGGAGACAACGGATTATAGGTGTCAGTGCATTCACCGTGTTGATTAAGGAGACAACGGATTATAGGTGTCAGTGCATTGAGCGTGTTGATTAAGGAGACAACGGATTATAGGTGTCAGTGCATTCACCGTGTTGATTAAGGAGACAACGGATTATAGGTGTCAGTGCATTGAGCGTGTTGATTAAGGAGACAACGGATTTTAGGTGTCAGTGCATTCACCGTGTTGATTAAGGAGACAACGGATTATAGGTGTCAGTGCATTCACCGTGTTGATTAAGGAGACAACGGATTTTAGGTGTCAGTGCATTCACCGTGTTGATTAAGGAGACAACGGATTATAGGTGTCAGTGCATTCACCGTGTTGATTAAGGAGACAACGGATTATAGGTGTCAGTGCATTCACCGTGTTGATTAAGGAGACAACGGATTATAGGTGTCAGTGCATTCACCGTGTTGATTAAGGAGACAACGGATTATAGGTGTCAGTGCATTCACCGTGTTGATTAAGGAGACAACGGATTATAGGTGTCAGTGCATTGAGCGTGTTGATTAAGGAGACAACGGATTATAGGTGTCAGTGCATTCACCGTGTTGATTAAGGAGACAACGGATTATAGGTGTCAGTGCATTGAGCGTGTTGATTAAGGAGACAACGGATTATAGATGTCAGTGCATTCACCGTGTTGATTAAGGAGACAACGGATTCAGCCATCTCTCATTGCTCATAGCACCAGTTCTAGGTAACATCCGCACTGGTAGGACGTCTCCATGGGGCAGTTGGGCGACATGTAGGTGCACCCGCCCCTCACGCCCTGGCTGGTGCACCGCTGCTGGCAGTTCTCGGCCATTTCACAATCAACATGATTGCTGGGTGGGAAAGAGGAAAGAGAAAGGGAAAACAATATTTATTATTAAAATTGACGAGACTGATTGTTGAATATCATTGTTGTGTTTTAAGTGGCTGATATAATCCGAGGTGGATTACGGTAAGAGTGACGGTGGGTGCAGAAGGAAAATGTCTTTTAAAAGACAGAGAAAAAGGAAATAAATCTAAAGATTTAAAATTAGGGCTTGCCCCCCCACCCCCTAATTTGGGGAGTCTTTGGGTGCGTGCGGTTCACCTTCTGTTAACTCCGCCTCTGCCAGTGATACAGCCCAACAATGTATTAGCTTCATTGTCGGCGCAAGGGTTAGGTATAGGGCTTTTTATACTCACGTGGATATTCACTGTACTCAGCCCCGTAGCGTGAAAATTCTACAGCATGGGGCCAGGCATTCTACAGTAGGGCCAGGCATTCTACAGCAGGGGCCAGGCCAATAGCAGGGGGCAGGAAATCAATGTTACTAAGTAGAGCAAACAAGCAGAGGGGGCCAGACAAAACGCAGGGAGGGGGGCCTGGCCCCCAGGCCCACTTTACACGCTACGGGCCTGATTGTACCTGGGTGTGTTAAAAGTCTTAGGCATAGACTACAGGAGATATAGGGGGGGCTTGATCAAAGTAGTAGTTAGGGCCCCAGTAAGGAACATAAAGTGGAAGAGGGCCCTTATAAAGTGGGGGTACCCTGTGTTAGCCTGATTTTCTCGTCAACGTGAACGCCTAAGGTCACGTGACCTTTTTAGCATTATAGCATCATGCCGAGTCGTCTGCACAATATTACACGCAGAAGTTATGACAAATAATTTAAAGAGCCAAAAAAAAATTTCAGTAAATATTTATATTATTTTAATAAAAAGAAAGAAAAAATGAATGAATTTAAAAAACAAATATTTATAATTCCATAAAAAAATCTTTATCTAAAATATACAGTAGAAAATGAAAAATGTTTTTAGTGAAACGCTTTCAGTTTTGTTCAAACATTGTTTGTAAAAAAACATAAATATAAAAATATAAATATAAAAATATAAATATAAAAATATAAACATGAATATATAAATAAAAAATATAAATAAAAAATATAAATAAAAAATATAAATATATAAATAAATAATATAAATATAAAAATATAAATATAAAAATATAAATATAAATATAAAAATATAAAAATATAAATATAAAAGTATAAAAGTATAAAAATATATATAAATATATAAATATATAAATATATAAATATATAAATATATAAATATATAAATATATAAATATATAAATATAAATATATAAATATATAAATATATAAATATAAATATATAAAAATATAAAAATATAAATATAAAAATATAAATATAAAAATATAAATATAAATATATAAAAATATAAATATAAAAATGTAAATATAACACGAACAGCCAATCAAAAGAGTCGCACTGAGTTTTTTTAATGTGCAAATTAACTAATACTTTCAAAGGTGGCACCATTGCCAAATAAAAAACAATTTAGTCAATAATATGTAGTTAAACAATACACGTACAACACACTCATTGGGAGGCGCGCAGAACTCTTTGAAGTGTCCCATTTCGTCTCACCTGTATTTATAAAATTAGTAAATACAATAATTTTTCTGTCAAAGTTGGTTTTTTTTTTTACCTGTAACACGCTCCATACCACCAGACGTTTTCGCCAGCAACAGCACAACATGCTGCCAACAGCACAACAGCGAAAAGTTTGACGTTGAACATCCTTGAATCAAGTTGAAGTTTGAAGGCCGCTCCAGTTGTGTGCATGTGAAGGGTTTATGAAATAATGACGTCACTAACTCAAAATGGACTTTCCTTCTTACCGTAATCACACAATCTAGGGGGAGATTACTTACGATAAGCCCATTCACCAAAGCAGCAGACGACTTCTCCAGCTGGGGTGGGAGTGGGGGTAAAGAGGGGGTTTTGTAGACCTTTAGTAACCCCCCCCCCTCCGAGTTCAATCAAGCGACTAAAAAGACCTGCCCACAAATAAAACTTATTGTGGTATGACATGTGTCATCTTACATACATGTCATTTGCATTATTTTTTTTTTAAAGTCCAAACTTAATTTAAATAACTTAACAGTTTGTACACACTGTCAGAGACCAAATGAATAGAATTGAAACGGAGCAGTGGTTCTCCAAAGTGTAGGGTGACGAGCTCATATGAACTCGGTCGACTACATTTGAATAATTAGCCCATTACTCATTCAAAAAAAATGTTCAATTGATGTTCAGATTTTCTTTCTGTTATCATTTTTTGTTTTATCTTCTTTACATGGCAGTCACGAAAATGAAAAATGTTTCTAAGTGGGTCTAGGTAGTGGGGTCTAGGTAGTAGGTCTATGTAGTGGGTCTAGGTAGTGGGTCTATGTAGTGGGTCTATGAAGTGGGTCTATGTAGTGGGTCTATGAAGTGGGTCTATGTAGTGGGTCTATGAAGTGGGTCTATGTAGTGGGTCTAGGTAGTGGGGTCGAGGTAGTGGGTCTATGTAGTGGGTCTAGGTAGTGGGTCTATGTAGTGGGTCTATGAAGTGGGTCTATGTAGTGGGTCTAGGTAGTGGGTTTAGGTAGTGGGTCTAGGTAGTGGGTCTATGAAGTGGGTCTATGAAGTGGGTCTATGTAGTGGGTCTAGGTAGTGGGTCTATGAAGTGGGTCTATGTAGTGGGTCTATGTAGTGGGTCTATGTAGTGGGTCTATGTAGTGGGGTCTATGTAGTGGGTCTATGAAGTGGGTCTATGTAGTGGGTCTATGTAGTGGGGTCTATGTAGTGGGTCTAGGTAGTGGGTCTAGGTAGTGGGTCTAGGTAGTGGGTCTATGTAGTGGGTCTAGGTAGTGGGTCTATGTAGTGGGGTCTATGTAGTGGGGTCTATGTAGTGGGTCTAGGTAGTGGGTCTATGAAGTGGGTCTATGTAGTGGGTCTATGTAGTGGGTTTAGGTAGTGGGTATCGGTAGTGGGTCTATGAAGTGGGTCTATGTAGTGGGTCTAGGTAGTGGGTCTAGGTAGTGGGTCTAGGTAGTGGGTCTATGAAGTGGATCTATGTAGTGGGTTTAGGTAGTGGGTCTTGGTAGTGGGTCTATGAAGTGGGTCTAGGTAGTGGGTCTAGGTAGTGGGTCTAGGTAGTGGGTCTATGAAGTGGATCTAGGTAGTGGGTCTAGGTAGTGGGTCTATGTAGTGGGTCTATGAAGTGGGTCTATGTAGTGGGTCTAGGTGGTGGGTCTATGAAGTGGGTCTATGTAGTGGGTGTAGGTAGTGGGTCTAGGTAGTGGGTCTATGTAGTGGGTCTAGGTAGTGGGTCTATGTAGTGGGGTCTATGTAGTGGGTCTAGGTAGTGGGTCTAGGTAGT
Organism: Bulinus truncatus; assembly: GCA_021962125.1. Taxonomy (NCBI): domain Eukaryota; kingdom Metazoa; phylum Mollusca; class Gastropoda; family Planorbidae; genus Bulinus; species Bulinus truncatus. Next base: position 263,387 of record JAGDYQ010000088.1, read on the forward strand.
GGGTCTATGTAGTGGGTCTATGAAGTGGATCTATGTAGTGGGTTTAGGTAGTGGGTATCGGTAGTGGGTCTATGAAGTGGGTCTATGTAGTGGGTCTAGGTAGTGGGTCTAGGTAGTGGGTCTAGGTAGTGGGTCTATGAAGTGGGTCTAGGTAGTGGGTCTAGGTAGTGGGTCTAGGTAGTGGGTCTATGAAGTGGATCTAGGTAGTGGGTCTAGGTAGTGGGTCTATGTAGTGGGTCTATGAAGTGGGTCTATGTAGTGGGTCTAGGTGGTGGGTCTATGAAGTGGGTCTATGTAGTGGGTGTAGGTAGTGGGTCTATGAAGTGGGTCTAGGTAGTGGGTCTAGGTAGTGGATCTATGTAGTGGGTCTATGTAGTGGGTCTATGAAGTGGGTCTATGTAGTGGGTCTAGGTGGTGGGTCTATGTAGTGGGTCTATGTAGTGCGTCTATGTAGTGGGTCTAGGTAGTGGGTCTAGGTAGTGGGTCTAGGTAGTGGGGTCTATGTAGTGGGTCTAGGTAGTGGATCACGTGACTTCACAGGTGGTAAATATGTCGCACTGCCTAGGCTGGGGGAAAAAAATTGTTACAAGGGGGGGTGACCCAGAGTAACAGGAATCAAACCAGAACCAAATGTAAACCCTGCGTTGTGTTTGGTGAGGTTTCCCTGGAAAGTGTTATTTGTTGTATACGTCCTGCCAAATTTTACTAAACTCTGATCTACGTCCCCTGTGATTTTCTGAAGGCTGCATGTGCAACTGTGGGAATTTGTTGTGTGTATGTCGTGCTGTTTACCCTGTTGTAATGAGGCTGCGCGCTCTCGGCGAGTTCAGGGCCCTCCCACACGCGCACAGCCTAGAGGAAACAGTGTTTTGTGTGACCGTTCAAAATAGTTGAAACTAAATGATAAGTTATGACTTGTGACCACACCTGAACTGAAACATTATAATCTAATCCAGTGGCTCTCAGTGTAGTTTATTGGACAGAAACAACAAAGCGTGGACGGGTGGGGGGGGATGGAGGTCTCAATGGTGACTAAGTCAACCCAGTTGGTGGTCAGTGATCCATACCAGGCATGGGAAGTGGGGGGGGAGGGTCAATCGGGAGGAGTCACCCATGACCAGATGTAGACTTGATAAGGCCCTAAGCTATTTGAGATATTGGGCCCTTTTTTAAGTCCAGATATTATATGTCAGTGCCAAATACATAAGTATATAGGACAATCGTTCACTCGGACAATTTTTTTGTGTGCTATAGCTGGTGTAGCTTATAGGTAAAATCTGCACTGGATTCACCAAAAAGTAAGTCATCAAAAAGAGCCCGGGGGGAGGGGGGGTGGAATGCGCAAATTCATTTCAAACAAATAAATTCCCAACAGCCTGAAGTAGTAAACAACGTAAATCAAATAATTTGATCTTTGCTTCGGGTAATAGGTGGGGTGGGGGGCGTGGTTTTAATTAAAAAACTGAAAAGAATTGTATTTCAACCAACAAGAAACATACCTGCCTGTATGAATTGTGATCGTATCAAATAACGTAAATTAGATTTATATTTATTCGTTTTTAATGTTATTCTTTATGTTACAATGTTATGCTACATTGGTTGATGCGTTTCGCTTCTTTCACATTATCGTTGATGATGTCTGGTAACTATGGTAACGTCTCCACTCATAAAATTGCTGTGAACAAGGCCGTCTCAAGGCCTGTGTCCAGAACGATGCCTGGTGATATTAAACGAAGGTGAGAAAGAAAAGACTTTAACAAAATGATCTTGATCATTTATACATTATTAAAAAAAAGTAAAGTTCCCTTAGCCGAAATGGGCCATCGGGGCAGATGAAGTGTAGAATTCATCTGTTTCTATAACCTCGGCATATGAAGGGATTGTGTGGTTAGCACAACGCCCAGCCGCCTTTACTTCCCCCATTAAAGTCAGGTACCCATTTAAAGCCGGGTGGACTAGTGGGACGACTTTGCATCAAATAACACCTGGGAAAATTCCCGTGGTTCTTACCAAGGATCGAACCCATGACTCTCAGGTCGACAGTCTCGAGTGTCTACACCACTCGGCCATCCGTCCCACATTACACATTATTAGGTGTCTGTTGGTGGGTTGGCTGGTTGGTGGGTTGGCTGGTTGGTGGGTTGACTGGTTAATGGGTTGGCTGGTTGGTTCGTTGATTGACGTGTTTTTCTTAGGTAAATCTTTTCGTCCAAATGTATCAAACAGGCTCAGATTTACTTTAACTAGTGCCGTGCCGAGGTGGGAGAAAGAAGGTCAGATCCACTATAAGGCGGGAGGCAGTGGCGTAGTGGGGGGCAAGGGGGGGACATCACGCCCCGGGCCGCTACTCACAAAGGAACGCCAAATGATATATTTTAAATATAATATTATATGGTTTTCTAATGGGGGGGGGGAGGCGCTAAAAAGGTATTGTGCCCCGGGCGCGAGTTAAGCTCGCTACGCCACTGATGGGAGTTCAGGCCCTGCTAAAAGGTGGCAGGTCAGGCCCTGCTATAACTTAAAAAGGAGAGGTGAGGAGTAGACATTTTGACCGAAACAGAGACACACAATAAAGTAATTTAATTAGGAAAGACAGACTGATTATAGTGTCGATAAATGGTACAATGGTCTGATTAACAGACTAATTAAATGGCATCCAAATAGACAGACAGGGAGACAAAGAGATTAGATATTTAGATAGACAACAGACTGACAGACTAAGAGACAGCCAGACAGACTGACGGACGGATAGATAGATAGATAGATAGATAGATAGATAGATAGATAGATAGATAGATAGATAGATAGATAGATAGATAGATAGATAGATAGATAGATAGATAGATAGATAGATAGATAGATAGATAGATAGATAGATAGATAGATAGATCACCTATTCCAGGTCCAGTTAAAAGTTTCTTATTATGTTTCCCAGGCGAGGTAAATTCAATACGTAACGAGCCAAAAACTGGCTGAGAAGAATTCGCGGCTATTAAAAAAGTTTTCAGTGTAGTTTTAGGAAGTGGTGGGAAATTTGGTATTTAAATAGGAAACAAACCACTTTCAATAGTGGCTAAAATAACATATGAATCTTGATTGTATTATACAAGTTTACTAACAGACTGAAAACACCATCCTAGTTTTAATGTATTATTTTATTGTTTACTGTTAATTTATAAAAGTTCTACAGTAAAAGTTACTGTAAAAATAACATATATACATATATAAATAGATAGATAGATACATAGATATAAATATATATAAATATATATATAAACAAACACTAGTTTGGAAGCAGGTAAGCGTTTAACTGGTGATGGAATGGCGGGGGTTCCGCTTATGCCTAGCTTGTGTATTAAAGTTGTAAAGCAAAACTGTTTTTATTGTTGAAATATTATTTCCTTTGAAAAGTATGGTGTTGTCCCTTGAACCATTACAAGGAGTGATATTGAGCCACCAAGGAGATAGTTCTCGTAGTGCAGTTCATCTGTAGGCACCACTCGGGGAGCCTGCAGATAGTAATATACATGCAATAAAAGCTCGTTGAATATTTCCTTGGCCGTTCAACGAGATCAAACTGTTCAACTTTGACCTGGCCAGATTATATTCACAATTTCGTTGTTTGGCAAAGTGAAAGGATAGATGAAAACAAATTGCCAGACTGTTATTCACTTGATGTTTTTGAATTTAATACAATGATGTGTTGTTATGTTACCCCTTTCACCTTTATCTCACTTTACGACTTGACACAATGTATTGACATTACAATTGGCGTAATTACAGACCTGGCGATCATCAACCAATAGAAAATTTCAGAGAAAACAACAAAAGTTGTGTTATCTATCGCATTGATATTATGGACAATGAGCATAAACACGGCGTTCGGACTGACCATTAGGATGTATAAGAGTGAGATTATTATCAACACCCGACGTTCATTAAATGAACTGGGACTTGGTGTTGTTGAAGTGTTGTTGCTGATGTTGCCATGGAGATGAAGGGACTGTGTATCGTGGTAGTGTTGAATGTTTAGAGGCTGATGTTGGAGCATGATTGGCTGGACTGTTGAATGCTGGTCGGAAATGACGTCGTCTTGAACAGTTGGCAGCTGGTTAATAACCAGATCGTGTTTATTGGCTGAAACAGGAGCGTTATTGTTAATAGATGGGCTCCGGAACTGATCGGCGTCCGGAGAATGATGGTCAGCTCCTCCCTGCAGGACATTCCCACATTGGACAAGGTGAACAAAATTATGGACTTCGGTAGTAGGGTCAAGGACACAATTTACTTCATCTGGACTAACAGCGACGGAAACAGGGGCGGCGTCCGGAGGGCTCGTTGGTTCGCTGGCTGTTGAAGGCGGAACAAGATTTTCTTGGGAAGGGGATGATGTGAGACGAGAAAGAGGAAGTCGTTGTTTGATAATAATGATGATCAAGATAAGTGTGAATGACGCTGGAAGAATCACAGACACGATGTACAATGCTTCCAAATGATGGCTGTTGATTCTGTAGTCCACGTCGGTCAAGCCCAACGGTAATGCAATGCTTAGACCAAGGATCCAAGGGAGTGCACCCAAGCCGATCGCCAAAAAAGATTTAAGGTTCCATCAAAAAAGTTTCTGGAAATGTTTTTCCATAAAAAGTTCACATCTAGTACAATCAGACCGACTCCGTACATGAAGTGTACCAGGTAGTACATGTACAACTGGCTAATTATAAACAAAAGATAGGGCACGTATAAACCACCTCCGAAGACTAGCACGGCCTTTATCATCAATGAAAACCCTGCCAGCACGATGTCTCCCAATGCCAATGACAGTGTCATCATCCATTTGATATTCTCATAAAATGTTCGCGTCCTTAGCAACAGCACGGCTACCAGCACGATGTTCACCACCAAAATATAATGGATAGAACAGATGAACAGAACCTTGTAGAAGACACTCAAAGGGGTTTCATATTCAAACATTTTTTGTTTAGTTTTGTTATTCCGTCTCTTGACTTGAGTCTTCGTTGTTGTCGTTGCTGTTGTCGTTGTTGTTGTCGTTGTTGTTGTTGTTGTTGTCGTTTATTATTGTTTGTTGTTGTTCGTTATATTTACTGGTTTATTAATTTTTTTTATTCTTTTGATTTCTGTCGATAGAAAGAAATATAAATATATAAATATTGTTCAAGCTGATTAAAAATTAATTCAAATTGGAAGATAATGAGGTACTAATGGGGATTGTCTTATGTGGAGTGGTGGATGAGTGTGTGTATACGCATGAGATACACAGAAAGTGTGGGGTGGAGAGATTGTGTTTATGTGTGTGAGTGCATATTGTGAGAAAGCGGGGAAAGAGAGAGAGAGAGAAAGAGAGAGAGAGAGAGATTGTGTATGTCTGTGTGTGAGTGCATATTGTGAGAAAGCGGGAAAAGAGAGAGAGAAAGAGAGAGAGAGAGATTGTGTTTGTCTGTGTGTGAGTGCATATTGTGAGAAAGCGGGGAAAGAGAGAGAGAGAGAGAGAGATTGTGTATGCCTGTGTGTGAGTGCATATTGTGAGAAAGTGGGGAAAGAAAGAGAGAGAGAGAGAGAGAGATTGTGTATGTCTGTGTGTGAGTGCATATTGTGAGAAAGTGGGGAAAGAAAGAGAGAGAGAGAGAGAGAGAGACAGAGAGAGAGAGAGAGAGAGAGAGAGAGAGAGAGAGAGCTTGTGTGTATTGCACTATCGCCTATGGTGAGGATAAAAGAAGGGCACTGCAATAAACTGTCCCATTATAGGAGCTCAGAGTTCAACACCTCATCGATTCAGTGACTTGGATGGTTAACACAGAGTTTAGTACTCCATAGTTCCATTATTGCTATCTAGAAACTGACTAGCAGTTCAATAGGCTCGGTACAATGTCAGGTTTAAGTCTGATTCAAGTATTGAGTACACAGTAAGACACCTTTTTATAGTCAATGCAATTTGTAGGTAGGTTGACATTCTATTTTAAAGTGGTTATTGTCATATTTAAGAAATATCACACTAATATATCCTTAATTATTATTTATGTATTTAAAACAAATTAAAACTTTACAAAAAGTCAATTTTTTACCTGAAACTGTATGAAACCTTTATGTCAACTGCTACTGTAATACAAATATTTAGATGAAACAATTCACTCCTGCAAACATATACATGTACAAGTCTAAAGTGATGGCTCCTTTTCTCCTATAACCTATATAATAAAAAAACATGTAAGATGATACATTTGGATAAACCAGGAAGTATTATCTGGGAACAGAGTTCTATTAAATTGTGTTTGTTGATTTTTAACAGCTACAAGGTAAGAGGACAATTCAACTGCCTTTGTTGGCACAATATTGTGTAAAGTAAAGTCAACAATAAAAATATTTCTATATTTCTCTTAAATTCAAATAAACACACTAATAAAATGTTATTCTCTTGACTTCTCCGTTACACTATTTAATATTTATAAATAACTGTCTTGATTCTTTCATTTGATAAATATGTTTTAATAATAGTACGGGAAAGTCCATGTCACTAAGGGTGGGGGGGGTGTGATAAAATGTTATTCTCTTGACTTCTCCGTTACACTATTTAATATTTATAAATAACTGTCTTGATTCTTTCATTTGATAAATATGTTTTAATAATAGTACGGGAAAGTCCATGCCACTAAGGGTGGGGGGGGGTGTGAGCCGCATCAGGTAACACCAACATGGGGGAGGGGGGTCGACATCATAATGAACTATTCTAAATTTCATTGCAGAAAGAAGTCGGTCTAGTCGGGTTTTATAACCGATCATAGTTAAAAACATGAGCAGTAGCACAGGGTGCCACCATACAGAGCAGTAGAACAGGGTGCCACCGTACAGAGCAGTAGCACAGGGTGCCAGCATACAGAGCAGTAACACAGGGTGTCAACATACTGAGCAGTAGCACAGGCTGCCACCATACAGAGCAGTAGAACAGGGTGCCACCATACATAGCAGTAGCACCGGGTGCCACCATACGTAGCAGTAGCACAGGGTGCCACCATACAGAGCAGTAGAACAGGGTGCCACCATACAGAGCAGTAGAACAGGGTGCCACCATACAGAGCAGTAGAACAGGGTGCCAGCATACAGAGCAGTAACACAGGGTGCCAACATACAGAGCAGTAGCACAGGCTGCCACCATACAGAGCAGTAGAACAGGGTGCCACCATACAGAGCAGTAGCACAGGGTGCCACCATTCAGAGCAGTAGAACAGGGTGCCACCATACAGAGCAGTAGCACAGGGTGCCAGCATACAGAGCAGTAGAACAGGGTGCCACCATACAGAGCAGTAGCACAGGGTGCCACCATACAGAGCAGTAGCACATGGTGCCAACATACAGAGCAGTTGAACAGAGTGCCACCATACAGAAAAGTAGCACAGGGTGCCACCATACAGAGCAGTAGAACAGGGTGCCACCATACAGAGCAGTAGCACAGGGTGCCACCATACAGAGCAGTAGCACAGGGTGCCAACATACAGAGCAGTAGCACAGGCTGCCACCATACAGAGCAGTAGCACAGGGTGCCAACATACAGAGCAGTAGCACAGGCTGCCACCATACAGAGCAGTAGAACAGGGTGCCACCATACAGAGCAGTAGCACAGGGTGCCACCATACAGAGCAGTAGAACAGGGTGCCACCATACAGAGCAGTAGAACAGGGTGCCATCATACAGAGCAGTAGAACAGGGCGCCACCATACAGAGCAGTAGAACAGGGTGCCACCATACAGAGCAGTAGAACAGGGTGCCAACATACAGAGCAGTAGCACAGGCTGCCACCATACAGAGCAGTAGAACAGGGTGCCACCATGCGAAGCGTCTGGAGCTTAGGTAAATGAAAAGAATTCCTGAGATGGTTTAGATTCTTTAGAACATGACTCAGTGTTGAAAGATCATCTAATGAGATTAAAGAGGACAATGTACACGTACAATGCGGGCATCCGTATCTCGTCTATCACCTGTAACTCAAAATGAGTTTATAAATGTCTTGGCACATCATGTGAAGGAGTTCCTAATAGTAATATAACGGCTGCAAAGTATTTTGGGATTATGTTCGACAGCACCCCTGACATACCATACACTGATGAGATGTTAGATCGCTCTCATTTCTCGATGATGAGTTGTCCGAAGTTGAGCTTTCAAAAGAGATGCGAAGGCTGAGAAGACATATGACGTCAGCAGATGTTGATTTTGACAACGACAAAGAGTAGTCAGTAGTTCATATTTTGAAATCCATTGTTAAATGGGGCTTCCTAGAATCTCTGCCAATACTCTCATTAGGCCTGCAATTATCTATATACAGTGCTGGGTAGTAACTAGTTAGTTACAATTTGAAGTAACTAATGCTGTAACTAGTTACTTTTACTGAACTGTAACTATTCTAAGTAACTAGTTACTTTTATCAGTAACTAGTAACGCAAATTTCTAGTTACTTTACTAGTTACTTTGGTCGTTGTTGTATCATGTGTGCGCATGCGCATGTGTGTTTATTGGCGCCGGAACGAGCCTATGGCAATCAATAATATTTGTTAAGTATTTTTATGTTTATGGTTATAGGAAGTTCGAGTTGGTTGTGAGCGATAAAAAAGCTAATTTATTTTTTGACAAACTCAATGGCGGACTCAAAGCAAATTGAAAATTCTTTTGAGCGTTCAGTGTTTACCGAATTTTTTACGAAAATTGAAATAGATAACAAAAACGTTCCTGTACGTTGCAAGCTTTGTCCTCCAGCTACGAAACAGACTTATAGCTGCGCGCTCAATTCTACGGCCAATCTCAAAAAACATCTGCAGGTTAGCAATAATATGTTATTATATAATTAACAGGCTGAAGATGCCATTGTTTCAAAACATTTACATTTGTAAAAACCAATTTATTATTTTTTATAATTATATTTTTGTACTACTTTTTATTATTAGAGTGTTCATCCTGCTGCACATGATAAATTACCAACACTGAAGAGGTCTGTCACTTCATCAAATGGATTACCTGAACCGGTGGCGAAGAAACAAAACTTTAACTTCATGGATCAGTAATAGTGTGGCACTTCTGCCACAGCAACATGTTAACGATCTGATCATGAACTTTGTTGTCGGAGACATGCAAGCATTTTCAGTTGTTGAATCACCTGAATTCATTAAATTGGTAACTGGACTTCAACCCGGCAAAACTGTGATGACAGGAAAGACTCTCACTGGTTGGTAGTAGTATTTACAATATATTTTTTATGTTTTGTATCATTATTTAATTAGTACATTGTGTTGCTATTTGTGTTTGTATAATTTCGCTATCAACATATACAGTGATTTTAGATTTATTAATTTGTAATTGGTATTTAGATTTCAGATTTGAACTTAAAGGCATTATTTGCATAAAATGTCATTTATCTTATCTCATTACAAATTTCTTAAAATAATATAAACAAAAAAAATTTATTCTGGCAATTTAAAAAAGCTTTTGTTGTATAATTTTAATATATATATATATATATATATATATATATATATATATATGTGTGTGTGTGTGTGTGTGCGTGTGTGTGTGTCTGTAGCTTCAAGTGAGAGGAGCTTTTCAAAACTGTATCTGATGAAAAAAAAACTATCTGCCATGCACTAGACCAGTGCCTCTCAAACTTTTTGAAATCACGGCCCCCTTGGAACGCAAATCAATATGTCGCCCCCCCCCCCTATTTTTTTTTTTTTTTTGGTTTAGATTGTTAAATTTATAATTTTAAACTTCTATATTCAAACTTTTACTAGTCAATACATGCTTTTTCTAATGTTAACAATGAAAGAGTGAAAGGATGCAACATATAAAATAAACTAGATTTTATTTTAAACGTATATTAATACTATTTGCATAAATACATTAGGTTAATATTTTTTGTGTCACACTTTTTCGAAATTCCACGGCCCCCCTCCGGACAGTCCACGGCCCCCTAGGGGGCCGCGGCCCACCACTTTGAGAAGCACTGAACTACACTACAGCTTTCTCATAACGGAGACCATCAAATGATGATAGATAAAAAATTTTTTTTACTTCGTAGTACAGGTGTCTTACTGTTATCACGTGTATTGTCTATTTGTAGGTCACAGTCACTGCGTCCTAGCTGTACAACAACTAACGAGATGATGAAGGGTCATTCCATGTCAACTCAACCAGTTTTTTTACAATTGTTCACCCGACCCCCTCATATCTTCCTGAAATTTTCAGGGCTTGTGGTACATTCAAAGTTTAGTGATTCCTGAAAATTTTAGGCCATTTGGTCAAAAACTTTTTGAGATATTATTTTTTAAATTTTTAAGGGTAGTCGCGAGTGCGCGTGACATTTACATTTTCGCGATATTTGAACGTGGTTGAACACCACTGGTTGAGTTGACATGGAATGACCCTGAAGTTACTTCTTGTTTATACTTGGCAATGCAACATAATATTTACCACTAGTAAAGTCACGTGTTCCGTGATTTAAAATTAGAAACATTGTTCAGTAATCACAATGTAAAAGTATATAAATAAAATCGAAACATCAACTGGCAATGACAGAGTTTTAAAAAAAAAAATGTATGTTGTATCCTGTGTGTGGTAAACCAAATAAAAGATTTGAGGTGGGCAAACTGCAGCCTGCAAATCAAGTATAATTAGGGCCGCACTTCGTTCCTATCACAGCATACAAACACTCCATCCATGAAATAATGCATACTACCTAGACCTATATTTTATAATATATTGTAAAAACAAATCAGGAAGGGGGGGAGGTGGGGGTTCAATCGGGAGGGGTCCCCCATGGTCAGTGATCTTTGTTTCGGGTAATGAATGGAGGGCGTGGTTATAATGAATTAAAAGAAATGAAGTGTATCTCAACTAACAGAAACACACCTGCCTATGTGAGCTGTGATCGTATTAGATAACGTAAAACACATATCACAATTTCAAATACTAATTATTCTTTTAATACGATTTAAACAACTCCATTGATAACTTATTAGTTTTTATTGTTATTCTTTATGTTACAATTGTGTTGCATTTCTCTATGAGTTTCGCTTCTTTCACATTTTCGTTGATTAGGTCTGGTAACTATGGTAACGTCTCCACTCATAAAATTGTTGTGAACAAGGCCGTCTCGAGGCCTGTGCCTAGGACGATGCCTGGAGAAATAGACACAGAAATATTTAAAAACCTAAAACCAACAAGTATTAGGTGATTCGTTCCTTAACGAAATAATCTTGAAGCATGACATACTACTGGGTGTTGGTTGTTTGTGTCTGGTGGGTGGGTTGATGGGTTGGTTGGTTGGTTGGTGGGTGGGTGGGTATGATTTTTGGTTGGTGGGTGGGTAGTTTGGTGGGTGGGTGGGTATGATTGTTGGTTGGTGGGTGGGTAGTTTGGTTATGATTGTTGGTTGGTGGGTGGGTAGTTTGGTGGGTGGGTGGGTATGATTGTTGGTTGGTGGGTGGGTAGTTTGGTGGGTGGGTGGGTATGATTGTTGGTTGGTGGGTGGGTAGTTTGGTGGGTGGGTGGGTATGATTGTTGGTTGGTGGGTGGGTAGTTTGGTGGGTGGGTGGGTATGATTGTTGGTTGGTGGGTGGGAAGTTTGGTGGGTGGGTGGGTGGGTATGATTGTTGGTTGGAGGGTGGGTAGTTTGGTTGGTGGGTGGGTGGGTATGATTGTTGGTTGGTGGGTGGGAAGTTTGGTGGGTGGGTGGGTGGGTATGATTGTTGGTTGGAGGGTGGGTAGTTTGGTTGGTGGGTGGGTGGGTATGATTGTTGGTGGGTGGGTGGGTAGTTTGGTGGGTGGGTGGGTGGGTGGGTATGATTGTTGGTTGGTGGGTGGGTAGTTTGGTGGGTGGGTTGTTTGGTGGGTTGATGGATTAGTTGGTGGGTGGGTTGGTTGGCCGGTTTTAATTGGCTGGTGGGTTGGTAGGTTGGTTGGTGAGTGGGTGGGTGGGTGGGTATGATTGTTGGTTGGTGGGTGGGTAGTTTAGTGGGTGGGTTGTTTGGTGGGTTGATGGATTGGTTGGTGGGTGGGTTGGTTGGCCGGTTAATTGGCTGGTGGGTTGGTTGGTGAGTGGGTGGGTGGGTATGATTGTTGGTTGGTGGGTGGGTAGTTTAGTGGGTGGGTTGTTTGGTGGGTTGATGGATTGGTTGGTGGGTGGGTTGGTTGGCCGGTTAATTGGCTGGTGGGTTGGTTGGTGAGTGGGTGGGTGGGTATGATTGTTGGTTGGTGGGTGGGTAGTTTAGTGGGTGGGTTGTTTGGTGGGTTGATGGATTGGTTGGTGGGTGGGTTGGTTGGCCGGTTAATTGGCTGGTGGGTTGGTTGGTGAGTGGGTGGGTGGGTATGATTGTTGGTTGGTGGGTGGGTGGGTAGTTTGGTGGGTGGGTTGTTTGGTGGGTTGATATGTTTTTCTTAGGTAAATCTTTTCTCCAAAATGTATTAAAAAGTTGAGAGTTAAGGACCTGCTATAACTTTATAAGGAGAGGTGGGGGGGGGGGGGTTGGTTGTGACGTGTGACAAAATGAGTTACCTTTAGGGTAATCTAAATATTTATTTAAAAAAAAAACCAGGAACATTGATTTACCGAAGTTGATGAAGAGTCCTGTGATGTTGACGCAAAGCTCTCGGTCTTCCTTGGGGAACTGGTCGTCGTGCAGCAGGGTGTAGAAGATGTTGACGTAGGAGGCCCCGCCCAGAAGGCCCACGTACACCATGAGAGCTGGGAGAGCCGCCACTGGGATGAACTTGAACTGTGGGGGTGGGGGGGGGAGATGACCCCCGGGGGGCAGATTAAACAGAAGCACAGAATAAAGCAATTTAATTTTGAAAGACAGACTGATTGGGGTCAAAGAATGGTATTGTAGTATGATTAACAGATTAATTAGAAGCCACCCAAATAGACAGACAGGGAGACATAGAGATTAGATATTTAGAAAGACAACAGATTGACAGACTTACAGACAGACAGACAGACGGAAGGATAGATAGATAGATAGACAGACGGAAGGATAGATAGATAGATAGATAGATAGATAGATAGATAGATAGATAGATAGATAGATAGATAGATAGATAGATAGATAGATAGATAGATAGATAGATAGATAGATAGATAGATAGATAGATAGATAGATAGATAGATAGATAGATAGATAGATAGATAGATAGATAGATAGATAGATAGATAGATAGATAGATAGATAGATAGATAGATATCCCTCTCGCGCTGCATTCCTTGGGATGGAATCGCACCATCTGTGATGTCGGTTTTTCCCGATTAGTTTATAAATAGAACATAGGATCTACACACATGAACGTCCACTATCCACAAAAACATGTTGAGCAGCTGCAGGACTGTCAGGATCTCCACTCTTCTGATCCTGTACATCTGAACACTGGACCTGGACACGAACACACCCGCCTGAATAGACACAAAAATTGGAGGTGTGAGTATGTCTACGATAAACTTAGTCTGCAAATAAATACATTACAAAATATCCTTACGATCCACATGCATCCTTTTTTTTTTATATGCAAGGTACATTGTCACAAAGTGGGTGTGAGTGGGCCACACACTCGCGCCCGTGGCACAATACCTTTTATAGCGCCCCCCCTCCCCCAATTCGAAAACAATGTAATATTATGTGTAAAATATTTCATTTGGCGCCCCTTTGCGAGGAGCGCCCGGGGCATGATGCCCACCTTGCCCCCTCCCCTGCCCTATCCTCGCTACACCGCTGGGGCCGCCAAATGAATGGTTCTGTCGCCAATTTGTGTGTGTGTGTGTATGTGTGTGTGTGTGTGTGAGTGTGTGTATGTGTGTGTGTGTGTGAGTGTGTGTGGGGGGGGCGAAATATCTCCTACTGCCAAAAGGTTGCATCTGGACGAGAGAGAACGAGAAGACGTGGGTGGGAAGAGACGAGATTGAGACCACGGGTCAGCTGCGTGGGAGGGAGTTGAGTAAGAGACGGCAGCGGAGCGAGACTTGTTTTTGAAGTTGAATGGTCAGGGTACCACGTGGGGGACCGGATGTTGTTTTTTTTTAGGCGATAGGCCTAACTGGAGACTACTTTTAGTCGATAGGCCTAACTGGAGACTACTTTTAGTCGATAGGCCTAACTGGAGACTACTTTTAGTCGATAGGCCTAACTGGAGACTACTTTTAGTCGATAGGCCTAACTGGAGACTACTTTTAGTCAATAGGCCTAACTGGAGACTACTTTTAGTCGATAGGCCTAACTGGAGACTACTTTTAGTCGATAGGCCTAACTGGAGACTACTTTTAGTCAATAGGCCTAACTGGAGACTACTTTTAGTCGATAGGCCTAACTGGAGACTACTTTTAGTCAATAGGCCTAACTGGAGACTACTTTTAGTCGATAGGCCTAACTGGAGACTATAGTCGATAGGCCTAACTGGAGACTGCTTTACGACTATTGATATTTTATGGGTAGCCGTAAACGCTACCTGCCCTTTGTCAGGACGACGGCCAATGCTTTCATTCTTATTAAACTGGATTGTGTGTTAATCGGAAATTGTGTTGGATAATAATTATTTGTTTCCTGTTTGAGTTACATTGCTCGGTATGAAATGTACACAACAACAGTCTCTGTTGCTTTGTTGCACAGCCATACCCCTAGGCTACGACCAGTTTAACGAATTATCAACTAATTCTTGACATACAAACACGTTTCTTATATCCACTTAAATTGGTTCCTGTCAACTTTATACTATATAGAACTATATACTATATACAACAATATACTATATAGAACTATATACTATATAGAACTATATACTATATACAACAATATACTATATAGAACTATATTCAAAAATAGAACTATATACTATATACAACAATATACTATATAGAACTACTACATGTTCTATGTACCAAGACCAAAATATTAACGGAAACGAAAGTTCGCACCATTTACACACACACCTCCCCCCCCCCCCCCCCGCCCATTACCAAAATTCCATAAAATTCTTCGAAACCAGTTTTCCGTCAAAGATATTGGGTGCCCGACTTTGTCAAACAACAAAGTTGAGTTCCCTTTAAGCCTTTGATTGCTAATCGGGACAAAATGTTTAGAACTCATTTGTTTCAATAGTCTGAATATATTGTCAAGGGATTGTGTAACAAGTACAAATGTCTTGGCCTCGTGTCAGGTAGGTTCCCGAGTTGTCTTGGCCTCGTGTCAGGTAGGTTCCCGAGTTTTCTTGGCCTCGTGTCAGGTAGGTTCCCCATTTAAAGTTGAGTGGGCTACGGGAACTTTCACTACGACCCCTGAAAAATTCTGTCACGGAGGTTCGAACCTTAGACTCCCCTAGATTGACAACTGAAGCAATTTACTCCTCTGTGCTACTTTGGAACGAATTACACATGACCGTGCCCATTATAAGAGCCGGGCGCAATATATTAGAACCCCCTCAACGAGACAGTTTTGCGACATGATGTAATGTATTTGAGAGCCCTCTGAAATTTTGTGCGTAGCATAGATGAAACAATATTTCCCTCCTCCATTACATTCCTCCTAGAAGATTAAAAAAAGATGGATTATGTGGCTAGTACTATGGCCTGTCGCCTTTACTGGAACTAATAATAACTAACCCTAACCCTACCAGGTACTCTTTGCTATTAAGCTGGGTGGACTTCCATTAGACCCGAGGCTCAAACAGTGCCGAACCTAAGGATTTGGGGGCATGGGGGTCTTAGCCTCTTTGGGGGGGCCCATCATTTTGACACTCGACACCGCGACATGACGTCATGTACTTAATATCCAATGTAAAAAAAAACTTTGGAGCCCCTCAAGGTGGGTCACGGCGGGACTTTCCCCCTCCCCCCCCACCCTAGTTACGCCTCTGGGCTCAAACCCGGGTCGTTCTTGTCGGCAGTCGAGCGCCGTGCCACACCGTCCATAGAGACTAATTAAGTAATCACAACAACACCGTTTACCTGGTAGCAGAGCTGCAGTGAAGCGTAAAGCTCCGGGCATCCAACGTTGTACTCCTTGCTGGGCCGGACCTTGGCCGCGCAGCCTCTGGCCACGTACTCAAACACGTACACCCCGCAAAGCTGTGGACATAAAGGAAGCACTCAAACTCTCAGCCGTGAGACCCCCGCACAGCTGTGGACATAAAGGAAGCACTCAAACTCTCAGCCGTGAGACCCCGCACAGCTGTGGACATAAAGGAAGCACTCAAACTCTCAGTCGTGTGACCCCGCACAGCTGTGGTTATCTAGGAAGCGCTCAAACTCTCAGCTTCACAAACACATTACAAACTATCGTTTGTCTACTTAATTATCTGTCAATCAATCTATCACTCAATCTATCTGTCTATCTATCTAACAATATGACTGTCTATCTATCTATGTCTATCTATCTATTTTCACTGTCCTTACAATTTTGTTTGAGGCCAAAATTTGTGAGCGATTTAAGCGATGTCGTCCGTTGGCGTGAGCGATCGTACGTGTAGTATGAGCGACGCTATGAATTCGTGTGAGCGATTGCTCGCGTGCTCGGCTTAGAGGGAACATTGCTTGTGAAAGGGGGGGGGCCCATGATTGGATTTTTATTTTGTCATAATCTAAAAGGAATAAATGTATCTATTTTGGATTTATCCCCCATTATGAAGTATTCTTTAAAGAATGCCCGATAGAACATCTGAAATTTAAAAAAAAAACTAAAAAAAGCAACTCACATTTAATCCCAGCCAAAGAACCAGCTTGAAACATCTCCAGAACCTTCTACAGCCGGTCTCCTGGGGTATCAGTTGGGATGTTTCAGACGTCTGAGCCAGTTTATCTGCCAATCAGAACGACGCTTGTAAAATAAAACAGTAACTGCTTTCTTGGGATATTTTTTTACTGATCTGTCTTTCAACTTGAGATCGCTTTACCATTCTCGACCGATCAAATTGTATTGAAATTGTAATGTTTACTAATGGATAACTAAACCACGTTTTGGGTCGATCTTAGACCATTCGAAATTCAGTGAAATCATAAAGTTTGAAGTTGTATCATTACATGTATGTGTGAGATTGCGTGAATGAGTATGCGTTCGTGTGTGTATGTGTATATATATATATAGATAGACAGACAGACAGACAGACAGACAGACAGACAGACAGACAGACAGACAGATAGATAGATAGATAGATAGATAGATAGATAGATAGATAGATAGATAGATAGATAGATAGATAGATAGATAGATAGATAGATAGATAGATAGATAGATAGATAGATAGATAGATAGATAGATAGATAGATAGATAGATAGATAGATAGATAGATAGATAGATAGATAGATAGATAGATAGATAGATAGATAGATAGATAGATAGATAGATAGATAGATAGATAGATAGATAGATAGATAGATAGATAGATAGATAGATAGATAGATAGATAGATAGATAGATAGATAGATAGATAGATAGATAGATAGATAGATAGATAGATAGATAGATAGATAGATAGATAGATAGATAGATAGATAGATAGATAGATAGATAGATAGATAGATAGATAGATAGATAGATAGATAGATAGATAGATAGATAGATAGATAGATAGATAGATAGATAGATAGATAGATAGATAGATAGATAGATAGATAGATAGATAGATAGATAGATAGATAGATAGATAGATAGATAGATAGATAGATAGATAGATAGATAGATAGATAGATAGATAGATAGATAGATAGATAGATAATGTTCCAATGATCACCTTGAACGTTTCCCCCAACCAGCTGGTCAGCGTCCTCTATCACCCGGGCAACAGCGCCCTGCCCTGGCGACGTTTTGCTGCCCATGTTTCCATGAGGCCGACCTCCTTCGGTTTCCGCCCCTGCCTGTGGTGGGCGCCTGATGATGAAGAAATACGCCGCCCAGTAGACGAGGACTACCGGTGTCGTCAGCAGGAAGGCCCACCTAGGGAAGTGACGTCAAATGAACAGTGAATTGTGGGTAGTGTGTACTAAGTTTGTAAATTGTGGGGTGTGTACAAAGTTTGTAAATTGGGAGAAGAGTGCACAGTTTGTAATTAGTGGGGGGGGGGGTGTACTAAGTTTGTAAATTGTGGGGTGAGTACAGCCAGCCCGGGGCACTCAAAAAAGCACATGCATGATCAGCGGTTTCCTCAACTTCTCTGCAGTGTCGGCAAATGGAATCGACATTGGGCAAATTGCAAAGTATTAGAGGTAAAATGTTCAAAGTAATAAGTGATATGATTAGAAATCCATTTACTTGTTCAAAGTCTGTAGCTTGCTGTTTTTGTCACTTCCTTCTCCTACGGAACAACCTGTGGGGTGGAAAAAATGATACATAATAAATTACTGCGACAATGTTTACATTAGAATATCGTAATTTAATTGGTCAACTTGGTCTTGATTGGTTAAAATCAAAATGGAGGGATGGAATGTAATATCTCATAAAACATACCATGAAAGTGTGGTGTTGTGTGTGTGTGTGTGTGTGTGTGTGTTTCTGTGTGTGAGTGTGTGTCTGTGTGTGTGTCTGTCTGTTGGTGTGTCTGTCTGTGTGTGTGTGTGTCTGTGTGTGTGTCTGTGTGTGTCTGTGTGTGTGTCTGTGTTTGTGTGTCTGTGTGTGTGTGTCTGTGTGTGTGTGTCTGTGTTTGTGTGTCTGTGTGTGTGTGTCTGTGTGTGTGTCTGTGTCTGTGTGTGTGTCTGTGTCTGTGTGCCTGTGTGTGTGTGTCTGTGTCTGTGTGCCTGTATGTGTGTCTGTGTGTGAGTGTGTGTCTGTGTGTGTGTCTGTGTGTGTGTGTGTGTGAGTGTTATGGTTATTTCCCAGAGATACTTACCAAATATAATAAATATTGAGGCTCCCAACAAACCGGCCATACCGGTTCCGCTTGACCAGGCGTTGACCAGTGAACTGGGAAACCGTGACAAGAAACCAAGCGTAACACTGGAGGAGAAAGAATTGGAATGGAGAAATATATTTGAGATATAAGAGAGAAAGAGAGAGAGAGAGAGAGAGAGACAGAGAGAAAGAAAGAGAGAGAGAGAGAGATATTAGGCTACTCATAAAAGCTACTCACTGATTATATAAGTTTTAAAACCTACACAGTCGCCAAAGCTAAATAGAAAAGCATTTTAAGATATACACTTTGAAACTTAGGCTAATGAATTTAATCATTTTTCAGGGACTCTATTCTAGAAAAAAATCATATTTAATTTTATAAAGATGAAGTGCTAAGTGACTAGTAGTACATTTCATGACGTGACTTTGATTCAGTTTATCCATACCAACGTGTGCTGTAAATAAATAATTCGTGCTTGTGAAATGCGTCATTCGTTGTCCTAAGTTGGCGCGAATTAAAGTTTCTATGTGTCTCACGGGATGGTTTAATGGATTACTGTACAAGCAGAGCCACGCCTAATCTTTCTGCTGCCCAGGTGTAGATATTAATGTATGCCACTTCCGCTCACCCAGCGATTAAGTACCAAAAAAAATAAATTTTCTCATTTGCAGGAATAAATCATTTTTTTTTAAAAGCTTTAATAAACATTGATTATTCACTGCCTGATTGCTTGAATTATTGCTTGTTTTTTCTAATACGACTTTTGTCATGAGAATGACATAAATCCATGCATAATCATAAAAATATTCTTAAGTATAGTTAATAAATTACACCAGATCAGTTGTTATGTTAATTTGTGTTCTGGGCGGAGACGTTGTCAGGTTTAAGGGGGGGGGGGGGGATTAAAAGCACCTGGTGGCGTTATAACACTTATCATGATTTTTTAGATCATTGAATTCGACCCGACATTTTTATTTCCATGGAGCCCACCGGTCAATAAACAATGGGTTCACCTACACTTACTTCTCTCCAAACGCTGAGCTGGAACCGATCACTGCCTAAAATAAAAAAGAAAACATATCTTTGAATGATACAACTTTATGTGTGCGCATAGGGAACATTGAACTGCGCATTTTTAATAAAACTTTCAACCAATCATAAACCAACAAAAAAAAATCGTTCAACCAATCATTAAAACTTACTATGCAAAGGATGGCGAACCAAAAACTGAAGGCGTATGATATTCCAAAAAGTCCTGTGGAAGATAAAACAAATATTAAGTATATTAGAACCAGTGGCGGAGCGAGCTTTAACTCGCGCCCGAGGCACAATACCTTTTTTAGCGCCCCCCCCCCATTCGAAAACCATATGATATTATAAGAAAAATATACCATTTGGCGCCCCTTTGTGAGTAGCGCCCTGGGCATGATGCCCCCCTTGCCCACCCCTCGCTACGCCACTGATTAGAACAATGTAGTAGTTTTTAAAACTCATCATTATTTACTTGGTTACAGTCATGGCTGCTACATGTTACAGTCACGGCTACTACATGTTACAGACATGGCTACTACATGTTACAGTCATGGCTACTACATGTTACAGACATGGCTACTACATGTTACCTTCATGGCTACTACATGTTACAGACATGGCTACTACATGTTACAGACATGGCTACTACATGTTACAGTCATGGCTACTACTACATGTTACAGTCATGGCTACTACATGTTACAGACATGGCTACTACATGTTACAGTCATGGCTACTACATGTTACAGACATGGCTACTACATGTTACAGTCATGGCTACTACTACATGTTACAGACATGGCTACTACATGTTACAGTCATGGCTACTACATGTTACAGTCATGGCTACTACATGTTACAGTCATGGCTACTACATGTTACAGACATGGCTACTACATGTTACAGTCATGGCTACTACATGTTACAGTCACGGCTACTACATGTTACAGTCATGGCTACTACTACATGTTACAGTCATGGCTACTACATGTTACAGACATGGCTACTACATGTTACAGTCATGGCTACTACATGTTACAGACATGGCTACTACATGTTACAGTCATGGCTACTACTACATGTTACAGACATGGCTACTACATGTTACAGTCATGGCTACTACATGTTACAGTCATGGCTACTACATGTTACAGTCATGGCTACTACATGTTACAGACATGGCTACTACATGTTACAGTCATGGCTACTACATGTTACAGTCACGGCTACTACATGTTACAGTCACGGCTACTACATGTTACAGTCATGGGCAGTGCTGCCGAGAGGGGGCGGGGGGGGCAAATGCCCAGGGGTCCGGCGAGTTTTAGGGGCCCGGACTGAGCTGGCAAATCAACTTTTGAAAATATTATTATCAGCACGGGGGGCCCGTGACAGCCCTGCCCAGGGGCCCGAAATTTCTGTCGGTGGGCCTGGTCATGGGTACTACATGTTTCAGTCATGTTGAAGATGTGAGTGGGGACGGGAGGTAAAGCGATTGACTGTCGACCTGAGGGTCCCTGGTTTGATCTCCTGTGATGACCAATGGATATTTCAGGTCATGGCTAAAGTTCCGGTGGTTACCTCCATGGCCGTTGCACTGGGGTTGAAAGAAAGGCACCATAAAGACCGTCCCATTTGTGGTTTGAAGGATTCTAAGAGATTTCATCTGATCCTTACGGGGACTTCACACATACACACACACGCACGCACACACACTCACACACACACACATACACACACTCACACACACTTTCACACACTCACACACACTCACACACACACTAACACATGTGTTGAAGAGGGCACAACGTTGACCGATTTTCGTCTCTTGACTGGCAATGTCATGGGCCCAACTAGGGAACGCAGTCAGGAGTACATGTTACACACCACAAGTAACACATGTTACACTACACACTCAAAAAACGACACACTACACGTCACAGGTGACACATGTTTCACTACACACTCAAAAATACATGTTACACACCACAAGTAACACATGTTACACTACACACTCAAAAAACGACACACTACACACCACAAATAACACACGGTATGCTACCACACACAACACATAAGTACATTACCAATGAGCATAATCAATCCGTTGACAATGTACCGGGCGCTATACGACACATTGAGAAGAAGGAATGTGTTCAGAGCTGGGGAATAAAATGGGAGGAGGGACGGGGGGGATGGGTGTCAAAAATGGAATGAAAGTGTATTTATGGATTTAAAAAAAAAGCTTCATTCACTGTACCACTGTATGTGTAATGATACATTTATAAATATATTTTCTAAATTCTATAAAATAACGTTTTCCTTTTTTTCCACTCAAGGTGATTCATAAGTTACTCACACTTGACTATCACAGACAGCGATACGTTGGCGCCAAATATGACCCCAACAAGATCTGATTGGCCGAATCTGTAGATGAAACAATAATGGGTATAAACTTCATTATTCATGCACACTCCACTTATAAGGCTGCAGACGTTGGGGCCCTGGAAGAGTCTTTGCAATGTGGCCCTCGACAAGCCATTACAATGTGGGCCCCCGACAAAACCATTACAATGTGGGACCCCGACAAACAATTACAATGTGGGCCCCCGACAAACCATTACAAAGTGGGGCTTCCGACAAACCATTACAATGTGGGCCCCCGACAAACCATTACAATGTGGGCCCCCGACAAAACCATTACAATGTGGGGCCCCCGACAAACCATTACAATGTGGGCCCCCCGACAAACCATTACCATGTGGGCATCTGACTTTCTTCCCACCAATTTTCTCATAAAAAAGAAAATAGAAATAAATACCGAAATCAACGGGGGCCCCCAATGCTTGGGTAGCCCTGGCAAGTTATCGAGTGGCCCCCACCCTTCGCGGCTGACCTGCCACTCAAAGACAAACGTAATATGAATGTATATATTGTTAGTTAAAACTCCTGTGTGTTGCTGATAATTTGTTCTTATAGTAAAAAAAAACTCTTGGTACTTACATTAACCTCACTCAAAAGCTCAAACGAGACTTGTTCCAGTAGCGTAGCGAGCTTAAATCGCGCCCGGGGCCCAATACCTTTTTTGCGCCCCTCCCCATTCGAAAACGATATAACATTATATGTAAAATATACCATTTGGCCCCCCTTTGTGAGTAGTGGCCGGGGCAAGATGCCCCCCCTTGCTCTCCCCTCGCAATGCCACTGACTGGTTCTAAGTTGTTGTTTTTTTTTTATCCTAATGTTTATTGTTCTTTGATACATTACTGTTGTCATGTTTTAATATTTGACCTACATTTAAATATAAGCAAAATTATTGCATGATGATTGAAAAACTGAAGAAAAAATTTTAGTTTAATTCACTCACTTTATAGTTTAATTCACTCACTTTATAGTTTAATTCACTCACTTTATAGTTTAATTCACTCACTTTATAGTTTAATTCACTCACTTTATGGTTTAATTCACTCACTTTATAGTTTAATTCACTCACTTTATAGTTTAATTCACTCACTTTATAGTTTAATTCACTCACTTTATAGTTTAATTCACTCACTTATTTGCTTAAAATCAATTGGAACCTGGTTAATATCCTTTTTCGGTGTCCTATTATTTTAATTAAAACTGACAATCAGAGAAATTTTTAAGAAAAGTAAGAAGGTATGTTAGTATGTTGTTTAGCTTGTAGACTTGTATGGAAGTTAGTGGATAGACAAATGGTGAAGTTCGTACTTGGCCAAGTAAATAAGCCAGTAAGGGGGTAAATGGACCAAGTAAATTAGCAGGTTAAAAGGTAAGTTGGGAAACAGATAGGTTATGAAGTAGCCAGCGGATGAAATAGACAATGAAGTACCCAGTAGATAGGCAATTAAGAAGCCAGCGAATGAGAAGTTATAAATGCAATTGTACAGAAAGGCAAAAAACAATCACATTAACAGAAGTGTGTAAGTAAAATATAAATGTTAGCAGAAATGTAAGACAGTTGATAAATAGGCATGTTGTTATGTAGTTCACCAGTTAGAAAATTATGTAGGTGCAGGCGGCCCTCGACTTTCGCACAATTCGCTATTTCGAACATTTCGAAAAAATATTTTTTAAATAAATTTTAGAAACGTCCATAAAAGCGCTAGTGAAGCACTTTCGGTAACTTCCGACTGTTTCCGTATAGGCCTACCCGGTCTACGGAATTTCCGGTCTATACCCTTGTTGTTCCCGAAGCAATCGTTTTTTTGTAATGTCATGATCGCCATTTTGAAAGTGATGTAGTTGGTTATGTACTGTTTATGTTATTAATATTTCCCTTCTACTTTCGAACATTCAACATTCGCACACACTTTCAGGAACCAATTATGTGCGAAAGTCGAGGCCCGCCTGTATGCAGTTAGGTCGTTAGGTAGGTAGTAAGCAAAGAGATGTAGAAGGAAGGTATATAACTGGTACGGTATAGCTTGCATGTATGTGGTAGTAGGAAGCCAGATGTCTAGGTAGAATCAAGGTGAGTTGCTGGTATGGTATAAGCTGCATGTATATGGGTTAGATGCTTATATAAAAAAATACATGTGCTACAACAAACTTGCCTGTCTGATATGGTACTGGCTGCAGAGTTGACAATCACATATGGCAGGTTATTGATGGTACCCATCAAAAACAGGCCGATCTGGAGATGGTCATAAATAAATACCCATATACAGACTATCAGACCAGTTGGTAGGATGTCACGCCGAGACTAGTGCTAAATAGATATAGACACATACAGCCTATATAGACAGACAAATGGATAGGCAACAGACAGACAGGCAAGTAGGTGAGATAGCAGGCAAACACATAGATTGATCAATTGACCGACCGATTGATAGATAGATGAATCAATTGATTTATTTGATGAATCAATTGATTAACTTGATTAATAAATTGGTTTATGTGTCTAATAAATTGATTTATTTGATTAATAAATTGATTTATTTGATTAATGCATAGATTTATTTGATTAATATATTGATTGATTGATTTTTATATCATTTATTTCTTTTATTAATTTGGTTGTTTGAAGATTTGATTCGATAGATTTAATTGTCTATTAGCTTTGATTGAGATGTCTGGCTGATCGAATGGATATGATCGAATTAGTTTACTTTAATTGACTGATTGATTTGATTACTTTGATTAATGAGTTGATTTGATTAATTTATGGATCTCATTAGTTGACTCACCCAGTTCCGTAGTTCCATTTTACTATACTGTTCTCTTTGCTCTCGGTTATAACTCAGATCTTCTACGTACAATGTTGAAAAGTAGCAACGATACTGTAATGAAGCTGTAACCGGCTCTCTAATCCTAGTATGGCTGTCTTACTTGACACTCAGATGTTTGTTGCTGTTACTACTGTATACCATTTTCGTTACTGTCTTTGAAATACCTTGGCATATCCCTAGTAAATAACAGAATCAGTGTGTACATATACAGAATATTAAAAATAGTATTATTCATTACTAGCTGTACCCTGCAAAACCTTTGCATAGAGTTATATCCCCTTAGGCTTGATTGGTATGCTAGGTTATTTTTTGGTTTCGGTCAGATCCGATTTTTGTCATGATTGTATTTTAAACTGGAATACTGTTGTATTCATTCTTTACTTTCGATTTAACGCAGAACGCAAATCGCTATTATATATATTATTCAACTCCAGGGTCGTTCTTATAGATAGGCAGGTTTTGGGGGCTGCCTAGGGCCACCTCTAATGGGCGGGGGTGGAGGGTGGGGGGTTCTATTGGGAATTTTTTAGCCCGTCATAAGGAAAACAATCTAAGCACTGTTGTGTATTAGTTTGTGAGTTGCGCAGCAGAATATCTGCTGTCAGAATATTATATGTGGGTGTGAGAATTGTGTTGGGTTAGTTAGCGTGTTTGAATGGCATGGCGTGGGTTTGATCGTGAAAAGGTTGGAAGATCAAAGTCGTGAATGGAGAGTGACCGGAGTGACCAGTGTGACCAGTGATGCATGGCTGTGTTTTGGTTGAGGAGATCAGGGGGGTTAGGAGGGAAGGTGGTTGAAGGTGAACGTGGATAAGGGAGTTAACCTACAGTCAAGAGTTTATCGTATGGGACAGTTGCTAGTTGACGAGTGTAAAAGTTGGGCCGTTGGTGACTATACTATTTGTCTAGACCTTATAGTTATTTTTTCCATCATTCTTTTTATAGATTTGATGGATTAAACTTAGATTATTTTGTTTTTTATGAATACATTGTTCCAGTGCTCAATTTAAGAAAAAAAAACAGTGCCAGGGATGAAAAAAAATTCTGCAGAGCTGAGGATGAATGTCTATGGTTTCATCCCCGACGGGGATGAAATTAGCTAAAGCAGAGCCGAGGATGACAGTTCTCAGTGCCGTGGATATCCGCGGCATCCCCGGCGGTAAATCGAGCCCTGCATTGTTCCTATTACTAATTGGATAGTTGAAGCTTTCGCTGTTTTTGTATTAGTTCGTGAGTTGCGCAGCGCTGTGTTTCTATGTGCGAGTGTTTTCCCAAGTGTCATTTGGTGCGCGGTGTTCAAGAGGCAGTTGGGATGTTGATCTTAAAGATTGCGGACATATTATGCAGTATTAAGGAAGGAGATAAATTAGAGGCCCAACAAGATCCTATATACAATAGCACTCGTAGTGTCCTCGAGTTAGAATGATGAATGATTTAACAGTTGGGGCTTTCATTGTAGTGTCCTCGAGTTAAAATGATTTAACAATTGGGGTTTTCATTGTAGTGGCTTCTGGCAGAGCCTTAATTGCATTTTTGCCTACAAATCCCAAATTTACCTATAACTAGCCGGCTCCTCCATGTAACTTGTCCTAGAGCTCCGAAATGTATCTTCGATGGGGCCCCCTATAGTAGCTTGGCCTAGAGCTCCGAAATGTATCTTCGATGGGGCCCCCTAGTGTAGCTTGGCCTAGAGCTCCGAAATGTATCTTCGATGGGGCCCCCTAGTGTAGCTTGGCCTAGAGCTCCGAAATGTATCTTCGATGGGGCCCCCTAGTGTAGCTTGGCCTAGAGCTCCGAAATGTATCTTCGATGGGGCCCCCTAGTGTAGCTTGGCCTAGAGCTCCGAAATGTATCTTCGATGGGGCCCCCTAGTGTAGCTTGGCCTAGAGCTCCGAAATGTATCTTCGATGGGGCCCCTAGTGTAGCTTGGCCTAGAGCTCCGAAATGTATCTTCGATGGGGCCCCCTAGTGTAGCTTAGCCTAGAGCTCCGAAATGTATCTTCGATGGGGCCCCCTAGTGTAGCTTGGCCTAGAGCTCCGAAATGTATCTTCGATGGGGCCCCCTAGTGTAGCTTGGCCTAGAGCTCCGAAATGTATCTTCGATGGGGCCCCCTAGTGTAGCTTGGCCTAGAGCTCCGAAATGTATCTTCGATGGGGCCCCCTAGTGTAGCTTGGCCTAGAGCTCCGAAATGTATCTTCGATGGGGCCCCTAGTGTAGCTTGGCCTAGAGCTCCGAAATGTATCTTCGATGGGGCCCCCTAGTGTAGCTTGACCAAGAGCTCCGAAATGTATCTTCGATGGGGCCCTCTAGCTTGGCCTAGAGCTCCGAAATGTATCTTCGATGGGGCCCCCTAGTGTAGCTTAGCCTAGAGCTCCGAAATGTATCTTCGATGGGGCCCCCTAGTGTAGCTTGACCTAGAGCTCCGAAATGTATCTTCGATGGGGCCCCTCTAGTGTAGCTTTGCCTAGTGCCCCGAAAACGTAAAAACGGCTCTGTTTAGCTCAGTGGAAGACATCTGTTCTTCTCTTCCACATCAATAAATATAAAAAGTATGGCATTGATGACATTTATGACATTGATGACATTGTCTCATATACGGTACATTTTTATTTGCCAACATCTTAAATTTTTGGTCTGCGATATCCCTTATATGAATTTTTTTTAAATTAGATAACGATTACACTGATTACACGTTGTGAAGTGTACGTTTCCTTAAATACAGTAAGATAAGTACGTAGTATTTAACAAATGCAGCCTTGGGGGAGCGTTCGTTTGTTAAGTAAAGCTTTGGGGGGGGGGGGGGGAGTTGACTGAAGTGTGACACGCTAGAATTGGTTTTAAAAAAAAATGTGGGGATTCAAATACAAGAAAACAAAAATGTGTTGAGTAATAAGTGAAAAGCCCCTAAGTAGCACGCGCAAGCCCGTGGGGCAATGCGGATGTTTATATGTAGGACCAAGAGATTTAAATGTAGGCTTATAAAATACCTTTACCACTGACTGACACACCCTTCTTCCCATCATACCCTAGTCGCCGCCATCATACACAGGAATCGTTTAGTTTAGAAACACAGAACTATCGGGTTAATTTTAGAATTTTTTTTTTATTTATTTTTTTTTTAAAAGACAATTAATGTCGGATTGAGATAGGTACATTCGAGACTGTGCCCATTTTAGGGCCCATTTACAGTGTCTATATCATTACATCCCAACCTGGTCTTGTCATTAATATACAGCTAGCATCACTTAACATTCATAGATATCATTGCTATAAAGTGAAACATCGCTGAATTCAAAATAGGATTTAAAAGTTCACTTAAATTTAAAGTGTGTAACTGAAAGTATACTTTAAGAGAATATGACATACCCAAATGTTGTTTACTTAATTTTAGTAAAAATACTTTTTTTGTTTAATCCACTTAGAACACAGAGGTAAAGAAAACAAACAAAAATTATAAATAAATAATCATATTTACAGAAAAAAAACACTTTTTTTTAAATGACAAATTAACGTTTCAAATTACACACCGACACACATTGTAACAGAAGATAAACACAGATTACACACCAACACACTTTGTAACAGAAGATAAACACAGATTATAATTAGAGATAAATAAACTCTCGATAACCAAATGAATTGAGTCATAAGGAAGAAAGTAAAGTTTAAGTCTGTTTGATATCTGTGTTGCTCTGGTTGACGATGAATGATAACAAACTTCGGCAATAATAGCAAAAAAAAAATACTCTATTTACTATCGTTTGCTACGGGCTGATATATCTTTATCCAGGGCCGGCGAAAGAAAATCCGGGGTTCGCAGGCAGTTTACAGTGACGGAAGTAGGTTGGGAGGGGGGGGGCGCTTTGCGGGCGGCACTTTTTCGACAACTCGTGGCGCCATTTTTTTTCCATTTTAATACTTTTATGGTACAGGAATTGACGATATTTTTAGATTCCAACCCGGGCGCCCCTAGCGCTAGTTTCGGCACTGAAAGTATGTATGTGGTTGTTTGTTTGTTTGTTTCTAAGAATCTTAGATTGAGTTGATATTTTTTTAATGAAGTTAAGGACACATGTAAAAATGCAGCAGTATTTTTAAAATATTACTAAGAGGCTAAATGGGCTCCCTATCAATCTTTGTGGGCCCTAGAGCGATGTTCCTGCTTCATCCCTCTTCTTCCAGCTCTCTACGGGTCTTTCATTAGCACCACTTTCAGACGATGTCTCCTTTTTTTTTCTTTTTCTTACATTCCGATGGACGTGACGTAACATGGCTGGCTTAAAATGACTGAATCACTTCCGTTTAACAATGTTTAGTCATGATCAGGGTCTATCTACGTCTTGTGTATGGCTCTGCCGTTTATGTAATACACGCACGAACACACAAACACAAAGGGCTGGATTTACAGATAGTCCGACTTAGCCGTGGCCTATATGGGGCCCCGCGAAATAAGGGGCCCCAAAATGTTGAGTAGTATATAAAACTAAAAAAGAATATTAAAAAACTTAGCAATACTTTATTTTTCAAAATAAAGCCTCAAATTTTTCTTCGCCAAGTGCCCCTAAAAATGTAAATCCGGCTTTGCACACACACAAACACACATGCACACTCTGTGGCACAGTGCATCATAAATTTTATTAATTCGCACGTTGATATTCATGATAAAAACAAGATGAAACCGTATAATCTTGCCCCCCCCCACACACACAGTGACACACACACACATTTTCCGAAATCTCCCCATCCAGTGGCGTACCTAGGGGGGGGTGCGGTCCGCACCGGGCGGCACTTTTTATTACTTTTTAGGGGGGGGGGCGGCAAAAATGTATAGATTAAATTGAAATACCTAAATGAGAGGGCGGCAAAATCGTCTTCCGCCCTGGGCGGCCGATACCCACGCTCCGCCGCTGTCCCCCATCTATTGTGCATCCTCTGATCATATCTGTGGTTCTTAAAGTGTGGGACCCCGACCCACTGGTAGATTGTGGACGAAAATCTCATGTTCTTGGTATTTTTTTAAAACCTAACTTTTTAGAGGGTCTGTGATGTACAGCAGAAACAATGCCGGCCTTACGAATGGCGGGGCCCAATTTAAAGGATGCTTGCGAGGCCCCTCTCCTTTTTTTTTACAATAAAAACTATTACTACTATGTAATTAGTTAAATGTATATTGCGGTACTCCTGTTAAGCGCGGGGCCCAATTTGAAGCGATTTTCAAATCGGCCTAAGACCGGCCATGCGCACAAATAAAAACTTTTTGAGAGTATGCGGCTACTCTAGATATTGTTCTGTATAATTATATCTATGAGGCTACTCGAGATATTGTTCTGTATAATTATATCTATGAGGCTACCCTAGATATTGTTCTGTATAATTATATCTATGAGGCTACCCTAGATATTGTTCTGTATAATTATATCTATGCGGCTACTCGAGATATTGTTCTGTATAATTATATCTATGAGGCTACTCGAGATATTGTTCTGTATAATTATATCTATGAGGCTACCCTAGATATTGTTCTGTATAATTATATCTATGCGGCTACTCGAGATATTGTTCTGTATAATTATATCTATGAGGCTACCCTAGATATTGTTCTGTATAATTATATCTATGCCGCTACTCGAGATATTGTTATGTATAATTATATCTATGAGGCTACGCTAGATATTGTTCTGTATAATTATATCTATGCGGCTACTCGAGATATTGTTCTGTATAATTATATCTATGAGGCTACCCTAGATATTGTTCTGTATAATTATATCTATGCGGCTACTCGAGATATTGTTCTGTATAATTATATCTATGAGGCTACCCTAGATATTGTTCTGTATAATTATATCTATGCGGCTACTCGAGATATTGTTCTGTATAATTATATCTATGAGGCTACTCGAGATATTGTTCTGTATAATTATATCTATGAGGCTACTCGAGATATTGTTCTGTATAATTATATCTATGAGGCTACCCTAGATATTGTTCTGTATAATTATATCTATGCGGCTACTCGAGATATTGTTCTGTATAATTATATCTATGAGGTTACCCTAGATATTGTTCTGTATAATTATATCTATGCGGCTACTCGAGATATTGTTCTGTATAATTATATCTATGAGGCTACCCTAGATATTGTTCTGTATAATTATATCTATGCGGCTACTCGAGATATTGTTCTGTATAATTATATCTATGAGGCTACCCTAGATATTGTTCTGTATAATTATATCTATGAGGCTACCCTAGATATTGTTCTTTTTTAGATGAGGCTACCAATATAAGATGTCTAGGCTCTTAGAAAAAAAGAGTTTTTTTTTTTCCTTCATAGGTAAGTGCGTTTTTTTTTTTTGGTAAACTTATAAAACGATCTCAGAACTACAAGAGCTCCGTTGTTTAGAAAGCAGACGATGATAAACTTGAGTGGTTCAGTGTTCATGTCAATCAAGTTGTGGTATGATTCAATGAAATGTATATTTATTTGCGTTTCATGAAATCGAAAAATTAACTACAGTCTTTACAATTAAAGGTATCCGTCTGAATAAAAGAAGGCATCACATGTTATTACTTGTATGCAAAGTTATTAGCATAAATAAAATAAATCTGAAAGGTGAAAGTTTCAGTAAAACGTAATTATTTTTTAGTAATATTAACTAATACGCTATTACAACCAGCATTAGTATTATTTACGTCATTGTACAGGATGCTCCCTAAGTCCATATGCCATTTTTTTTTTTTTGGATCATTTACAGTAATAACCATGGCAGTCTGGTACTTTTTGACATCAGATCAGCCCAATAATACCAATTCTTCCTCCTAATAACGTAAAATGACATTCAAGAATGTGGCAGTTGCTCCAAGACAAAGCAATAGGTGACCCAAGTGTTTTTATGATTGTGTATCACTTGTTGGCCACTGTTTGGGGTTCATTGATAGAAAATATCGTGGATGACTTTGTGATGTGTTTTGGGAAGGCATCATTGACAAAGAGAAAATTGGAAGGTCCAGGGCATTAGGGGTTTATAGACTTTGTGAGCAGGGCTCGATTTACCGCTGGGGATATCCCCGGCACTGAGAACTGTCATCCCTGGCTCTGCTTTAGCTAATTTCATCTCTGCCTGGGATGAAACCATTGACATTTATCCCCCGCTCTACAGAAATTTTTTTCATCCCCGGCACTGGTTTTTTTTTCTTAAATCGAGCACTGTTTGTGAGCATCCTTTAGCTTTATAATGCGTATATGTTGTTTGTAAACTTAATTACATTTCAATTTTTTTGTTCATATTAAGAAGATTAAGTTATTTGAAAATATGTAATTAGCATAATAGATAAATCCATATTTATAACAATAATGCCTTATAATGACTTGTACACTTACATCTAGGTGAAAATGTTTATGACTGTTCAGTGTTTAGTTTTACTTCTTGCTGCTTATAGTAAATCAGGTAAAATTGTAAAATATGAATCATTTCTTCATTTTATGTTATATTAGGACGTTTTACAATTAGTGATTTGAATTTGCTTTATTTTTTCTAAAATCTAGATGATTACTAATAAATTTTTTTACATATTTCAGAAAACTTAGAACTGACGACAGAGGATGTCCAAGTCATTGTATTACCTGCCAATACAACTCTAACAGCCTGGGTGAAGAGTTCGTTTCAAGGATTGAGTTTTATCCAGATTCAGGTCAGCAAAATTTACAGAATTGCTCTTCAGCCATTTAATAAGCTAGATTTTATCACCACTGTCTATGATTTTACTGAGCCGCTTCCTTTAGTTAATGTTTCTGCCATTTATCATCTGTGTCTTTATTGTGCTACCACTTATTTTTTTTGCTTGGTTTCTGCTGTTATTGGTGACAAAAAATATTACAAGTCAGCAATCCCTGACACTTATTTTAAGATTCTGTGACTAATATTGTGAGCCCTATCGGTAAGTGTTGGAGGTCATGGGTTCAGGCTCCAGGGACAACACTTAGCTTTTCTTTTATTACCGGCACCTTCTGGGACTCAGCCATGGTGCATGATAGTTTAGAGCAGTACCCCGCAACAAGGTGCGTCATAGCACACTGGAGCTAATGAAGTTTTCATTGCAATTTAAAGCCCACAAATACATTGATTGTACACAATAAAGAAGGCAGAAACATAACATTAAATTTTAAAAAGCTTTAGTGACTTAAATGTTCTATTTTGTTTTCTGAATCCGGACACGGTTGCATTTTTTTTTTTATTATTATCAGTGCTTTTTTTTTGCCGGTACGGCGTACCGGTACACCCTACCGGCACCTTTTTCAATGTAGGGAAAAAATTATTACTTTTCTTGTATTTTAAGAGGATTTAAGTTGGTCAGTTATAAAATAAAATTGTTTTAGACATTTAGTATACTTGCAGTTGTGATTTAGCTTGCATCAGGTGTGAATTGGTAGTCAGGCAATCCATCAATGAGTACCGGCAGCTATTTTTTTTTTATAAAAAAAGCACTGGTTATTACTACCTATAACTTGTAACGTGTGTCTCAGTTTGTTTTGTTTTGTATCAGTATAGTGTGTACTTAGTTCAAGAAGGTTGCAAGAAGGAGGCATATCAATGATCTCATTTAAAGTAAAGACTGTTAGCTCTGTGATGTCTCCGTGGAGATTGCAGTTTTCAGGGTGCGAATATGTAGAAAGGGCTTTATGTGTACTTTGTGTGAAACTTATAAACAAAATAATTTTATATTGTCTTTTTTTAACAGATGCATGCCCAGTTCAGAAACATATCACTCTCAACTGAAAGCTCATTCAGCCAATGGTCAACTAAAACAGGCTCGAGTGTGGGCATGGTGGAGGTTCTCAAGCCAAATCAACAGAGCGTGACGTGGTATATTCGAGTAGAAGGCACTGAAAATGTCACTGCTGTCTATTACCTAGACTTTCATGGTCCAAATGGTAAAAATTATTATTATGTAGCGTAGCATGTATTTTTTATTATTATTGGATCATGTCATCTTGACTTGTTCTGTTGATTTGATAAGTGACTTATGTTTTGATTTTACTTTGGAAAGTAACTTATTTAATTTACATAAAATTCCACATTGGTATTAAACAAGTGGATTTCACTGTTCATCCAATAAATCTCACTTTGATTAGACTGTCATCCTTTAAATGAAAATAATATTTCCTTTTTTTAAAAAGTCCATTTTTGTGAACTCATGCATATGGTTTTTTAATATGTGATATATGATGAGCCAATATAACCATCATAAGAGTAATTTTAAATGGGATTTATCTTTTAGACCTTGGCACATGCTACAGGTTTTGATCCCATTGGTCTATTTACCATTTTTCATGTTAACAGCATTGACACACATAATTAGTTTTCATATACATGTGTTTAATTTATTCATGGTTTTCCTATTTTAAATTATGGTCTAAAATTAGCCATGCGAAGGACCTTTCTGCTGGTAAATTAATCGTCTTACCTTTTTTCTCATTATAAGTTTGTTGATGCTATCACATTTGGAAAAATATCTCCTGCCATTTATGTTTTGGTTTTTAACTCTGCCTTTTTTAAACATTTTCTTTTTCTATTGTAATATAAGCTGATTCAAAAGACAATTCAACCTAATTAAAAAAAATGATTTTTTTTTTTAACCCACAGACCCTTTACCAGGAGGATGCAACCAAGTTTTTAATTTGGAGGTTGATCCATCAATTGTTTTGTTGTCTAGACCTCAGCGTACAGATGTTTGGTTCCAGTGGGCCAACCTGGCCACACCAATCGGTGTAGTGCCCTACAACTGTGAAGACCCGATTGTAAACATTTACTTTACTTCACGTTTTGTCTGCTGCTGTTGTTTGTATTTTTATAAACATTTTAATCAGTGTTAAATGACATGATTTACTTTTAGGTATGATTAGGCAATACATGTGGGTGTCATTGCACAATACATGTGGGTGTCATTGCACAATACATGTGGGTGTCATTGCACAATGCTATGAAACTTTATTTTCAGGGTTTTTTTTTTTTCAAAAATGATTCAATGTAAATTATAATCATTTTAGTAACATCATTTATTCCTGATATTACTTATGTTTTCACTGATTGCAATCACATTTGCCCCCAGGTTCGAAACACTTTGACCTATGACATTTACGTTTACTTCTTGGCCTCTCGTGATCAAAGCCAGGATATGTTCATCAGTGGAGTGAAGAAAATGTTGACAGCAAGTGACATAGTTAGCAACGGCATGAAGGTAACTGGTCAAATATTATTATAATAAATTTATCGAGTGGATTATAATAACTATTTACTAATGTATTGGTAAATGCTTTCTCTGAGTTTCAGAGTTACAAATCATTTCATTAATATTATTTTTTTTTCTTCTCAGTTCGATTGCAATGAACTTAGTAGATGCTAATTTTACCATAAGTGTTTAGAATAGATCACTTCTATCAGTATGGTAAAGGAAACTTATAAAATCTGTATTTTTTTTTAATGACATAACATTGTAAAAAAAAATTTAAAAAAAACTGATTTCTGCATCATGAGCCGGCTATAAAAAGTAGAGTTTTTTTGTTGTTTTTTTTTTTTGTGTAAAATTGATTGCTGCCATTTTTATAGATACCCGTTGTTCATTGTTCACTCTCTTTATATCCCATACTGCCATTGATGAACAAATTTTATTTCCTGGGTCACAGGTCTCCTCTCTCAGTGATGGCTCCAGCTCCAAATCCTTGGTGGCTTTAACCTCTGAGGCTAATCAAGGGGCAGTGCACTCAGTAGTTGTGACCAGGAAAGACACTGGCCGCCAGGCCGCCTACATTACTGCTGTGACGTACTCTTGCAACTATCTACAAGGGGATTGCTCTACTAAATGCAAGTGTTGCTAAAAATATCACTTCATGGCGGTATTTGTAACTTGAGATATAATAATTAAAACATAAATTATTGCCCCTTGTAATGCAGTAGACTGAACTGTCCATTCTAATATGGCAGGAGGTCAGATCAAAGGCAGGGGTACTCCATTTTTACAATCGTCTCACATTTAATATTTCTTGTTTGACATATTTTAGTCTTTACTATATTCGGCACTCCTAATTTATGACCCCCCCCCTCCCTCCCTTTTCAAATTGTCATATTCTAGTATTTTTCAAAACTGGGAGTACAACTTAGCTCAATACATAGTCCCTTACCGCCTAATGCTAATTCTGACTCTTGTTCATATTTTCTGACCTTTTAGAAGTGGTTAGTATTTATAATTGTAAGAATAAAAAAAAAAATAGTCTTAATTCTTAATAAAAAAATTTTTAACTTATTTTACTATTTATGAAAAGTGATTACACAAATTGTAAAAAGATGAGGCATCAAAAAAAAATTATTTTTTTTTTAAGTAGCAGATGCTCCTTTGGAATAGCTTAGCAAAGTAAATCATTATTCATTTTATATTATTTTAATTAGGTTTAATAGTTGAGATTTTCCTAAGATAGACCAATCTGAGGGTATTTCCTTTTTGGAGCTGATTTCCATAATGTATGAAGTGTTTCTGAAACAGTGCAGTATAATGAAAGCTTGTGTCTGCAAATAATTATATGGCATATTGAAAATGTCCAGCCCTCGGAATATGTATATTAGTTGCAGCCAAGTTTAAAGTAAATTAATTGAATGAGAATCACAACAGTATGATTTTTTTTTTTAATTTCATATTTATGTGTACACCTCAGAATGTCATCATTCAATCATTTATTTGATGCTCTAACAAGTTATTGGATCTTAAGAGCAGATTGTCCTTGTTCTTTTGACCATGCGTGGATTTAAAAAATGTTAAAACACATTTTCTACTAATTAGACTGTCTATAACTTCAGAATTACATGAATTTATTTCATAGTTATACTTTTTTGACTAATTCAGAGAGGGTAGCAGACTTGTAACACCTGACTAATGTTTGGTTGCATCTTACAAGCATTACATAGTTATACCTCAGCAGTGTTATATTCTAATCTTATGTGAAAATAATGTTATTCTTTTTTTCTGAATTCACAGTGATAGTCGGAGAGATTATTTTGGCAGTTGTGCTTGGATTTTTCGGACTGTTTCTTATATTGGCAGGTCATCATTTCTTCAAATTTAGTAAGTGATTCATTTATTTTTTTTTACCTTTGTATGAAGTCTGTTAATGACAACTCTTGTGTGATAGTTTGACAAAGCCATGCCTTTGTTGTGAGTGTGATCTGCATGATGCAATCAACTCCAGTCACCCATGTACTATGCGGTGTTGCTGTGGCAATTGCTGTAGGGTCATAGCAAAACGAGTGCAACTTGAGCACTTCAACAATCCCCCCCCCCCTCGCCTTTACATTTTCAGACTCCTGGTAGGTTCAGTAAGATGCCATCAAATGACTCAGCCATTGGCAGGTGTGTGGTGGAAATTGTCAGTAGCCCAAGATTAACTGCGGGCATGCCCTGATTACATTCTTGGCCATGACAAAAAAAAGTCAAAAAAAAAAATGTCCATAGAATGATTAATAATTATAAATGTATATTTGTATGAAAATATGATTCCAAGGGCTTATTTTGTTCAATAATTTTTTAAACGTTTTTCGATCACACTACCTTTCATTGATTCTTTTTGTATTTTTTTTATTCTACAGCCCAGTTTATTTTTGGATACATGTTTACTTCACTGCTCATCTTCATCAGGATGTCTGCAGTCCACAGTTTTGACGACTCTGGTATGTTACGGAAACACTCTGATAAAGTCTGGCGTTTTGTGATGACCTACCTACTCATGGTCACTATGATTTAAATACAGCCAACAATATTGAAGTTGTTGTTTTTGTAGGGTTTATTAGATTAAGAATTATTTTTATAGTCTTAAACGTTTTAACTATTTAATAATTAGGATGATTTTCCCTTTTTTAAGATTTATTTTACTGATAGAGTTTGTTAGAATCTGTATTCTTCTCATTTCAGTAAAACTGGGAGTTTCTCTGTCACTGGCTTTGGTCGGAGGGCTCTTATTTTTGGTCTTTTGGTGGTATTGCCAGTTCCCAACAATGTCTGGGTTTTTGATAGGTCTCTGTGCTGGGTACATGGTTGCCTCTGTTGTATTCTTCACACCATTTGGTAAGTAGAGTAAATTAGATCAAGAAAGGTTAATTTTATATTTTAATTGATCAGGAAAGGTCATTTTATGTTTCAACTGATCGGGTAAGGTCATTTTATATTTCAACTGATCAGGAAAGTCAATTTAAATTTTAAAACGATCAGGAAAGGTCAGTTCATATTTCAACTTATCAGGAAATGTCAATTTATATTTCATTGTGAAAAATAAATAAAAATTAATGAATCCAGAACAATTTTAAATGTCTATTTAATTCTTGTTTTTCCCAGCTCAGATTTTTAAAGAATTAGTTACATTAAATACATTACAGGTGCTATTAAGATCTATAGAGTTTAGATTGACTGATACAGTAGGCTATTTGAAATAAAATGAATATATGCATGTATGATCTATTTATCAGTAGTACCAGAAATAAAGAGTCAAAAAAAAAAAATTTTTTCAAATGAGAATTTAAGTTTGAAATTCTGATTGTCACAGAAACATATTTATTGTACATGTCCCAGTCCCAGTTAAAGAAATTTAAACTGTGTTAGATGTGGTTAGACAATATTTTTTTCCTTTCTTACCAGCTTTGTTTTTTTTTTTTTTCAGGCAACATAGAATGGTGGAACTCAGAGACAAATTACAGTTTGGCTTTTATCTGTGTTATTCTCATCTTTACTGTTGCGCTGATGGCATTTTCTACAGTGGTAAGTAAACAACTGCATATATAATTTGATCCATTGCTAAATCTGCACAGTCTACAGAATCAAGCAGGGGGGGGGGATTCTTCTTTAATTTAGTTTTTCTTGTTGTGGGTCAATGAGCCGTCCATTAATTTGGCCCATTTCTGTTTTTAAAAAAAACTTGATCTTATTGTTATTTGCATTGAAACACTGTCATTGTTAAAAAACTAAACTTTATTTTTTCTACTTACTTATGCTTTAAAATAGTGCACTCTGACCTGTGCTGTTGTTGTTGTGGGAACTACTGTGACATGGCAACGAACAAGTCTCTCTCATCTCCTCTCTCGGTTTAGTGTTGGCCAATAGTGCAACTTGACATATTAGGGTAAAATGAATGGCACCTGGCAGAAACATGATGATTTCCACCTCTTTACTGCTACCTGCAGTGGTTCTTGTAGACCAACCAAATCGTTTAAGTTTTACTGAATAAAGCTGTTGTGCTCCAAACTTAATATAAGGAGCTCTTTCCTCTGGTCCTGGGTCCTCCCCTCTGCCTCAGCATGTAATGTCTCTGTCCATGGAGATCACATAGGCTTGTTAATTGTAAATCCTGCATTGTGAGGTGATGCTGAAAATACAAATAGAAATATTTTATTTTTAAAACAGGGGTGGGCTGCATGAGGTTAAAGCATTATGGGGAGCTGCTGTTATTAGAGTAGTGCTTTGTTTAGTTGTTATTTTCTAATTCTAGTATTCTAGCCTTGTGACATCTTCCGATCTGTTTCAGCTGAGTATCACATCATGCAGTTTAGTTGGAAGCTTCTTGTTTCTAATGGCAGTAGGGATACCTTTGAGGGCCAGCATCAGGAACATTTTCCTCAACTCTCTGTATCACCAGACACTCACGGGCTACGTTGAAGTGAAAGTTATCTTTCCTGCCAGTGTTCAGGGTGAGTCTGGCACATCTTCTTAAAACTTTAATCCAATGTATATTTTATTTTTTTTAATAGATTAAAAAAAATAATACTTTACGCACACAATGAATAAAGATATTTTTCAATGAGAGTTAAAAAATAGTAGTACTTAAAGCTAATAGATAATGATTTTAAAAAGGACACAATAGCAGACAAAGATGAATTTTTAGAAAATATTTTTTAAATCACTTTTGCATGAATCAGCCTGTAGGTCAGTGGTGAATATTTTTTTTTAATGCAGCCAACAATGGGTTCTTAAATTTGAAATAAGGGCCAGACCATTAGAGCATAAATGGAGTGTTTTTCTTGAACTAATTTAAATGAAATGTAAAGGTCAGTGATGCGTAAAGGCAGAGGAGAGTGGAGCATGGGCCGAATCGAGCTGCCTAACAGGCTGCAGGCCATATTTTGCCATGTCTGGTCAATATTATTCACAATGCCTGTGGCCAAGTCGCTGCCGAATGGTTTGATTGTTTACCTTTAAAATCTATGCTATGCTTTTTTTTTAATCTATGTTTACACCAACCATTGACATTAGAGTTTACATACACACAAAAATAATGGGCCATTATGCTTTAATATCTTCATTTGTAAATACTGGATTTTGTAAGTACGAGATAGCCGTATTTGCCTATTAATGATATAAATAGTTAGTGAATCGGTAGGCTAAAATTCCATGTACATGACCTCTATGTATGTTTGATTTCATCACCTAACCTGTATGTTATCTTGTTACATTTTTTCAGACATTTTTTTATTTACTGTCTGGCCAGTTCTGGTCATTATGAGCATCTCCTGGCAGTGGTACAGAGAGAAACGTCGACCAGCTGTAGTCTTAATCCCAACTGCACCCATAGCTGATGAGGAGGACTTTGAGCAGATCAGCTCCTACCAGTCGAACAAAAACAGTGATGAATCAGCCAGACTCTTACCTTCTGATCGTCGGGTGTATGGAGCAACAGTAGGCAGTAAACCAGAGAATAATGTGGTGACTTAAAGATCTTGTACATCACCTCCAATTGTCTGATTGTTAAGAAAATATTTGTCATACAATTTAATTTTTTTTTCTGTACCGTGACACTAAGTGCCTTAAAACAATTCATGCCATTTCGCTTATGAAAACTGGTAGCCAGATATGGCATAATTATTTTTTTTTAGTGCTTTGACCATTGTATACCTGGAAATTTACTCAACTTGAAAGGTACATACATGTATTGATCAAATTATCAACCAACTTGATGAGATTTAAAGCACTGTGTCTATAGTCATAATTAAAAGGATGAACTGAATGGAGGGGAGAAACTAAGAAAACAGATTGAAAGTTATCAGAGTTTTATGTTATGAAAAATATTTTGATTTTTATTGTTCAGTATGTTGACTGTTATTTTCGATGTATCCGGACCACACAGGGTAAAACTACGGCCCACTGGCCAAATATGGCCCATTCTGCTGTTTGATCCGGTCTGGGCTCCAAGGCCTTCCGCTTGTTGATATTAATGTCCTTCACATCCAGTTTTATTTTAGTTCATGTAAACATTCCATCCATCTGCTCCTGGTCCTGCCTTTCTGTCAAATTTTAGAAGCCATTGTGACCTGGAGTTTGAAAATGTTTTCCTGCCCATGGTCTGGACTTTTTAAGGCAGCAGCATATTATAACTGCACAAATTGTGTAATAGCGCATAGTCACTCGCATTTCAAAAGGCACTTGAAGTATTGGCTTGTATCAACTATACAAAAAATTAGCTTACTGTTGATACTGAATAATTTGATTAATAACAGGTTATAGGCCTAAGTGTATATGGGATTCAATTCCCCCATCAAAATTTTGAACAAGTGAAATGGCAGCATGGCTTACACCAAAAGTTTTACCCTTCTATATAGCAATTCAAGTTAAGCACCAGTACATGAACATTTATTTATTCTTAGCACCAGTACATGAAAATTTTTTTATTTTTAGCACCAGTACGTGAACATTTATTTATTCTTAATCATTTTTGTATGCTAATTGTTGTTGATTTTTTTAAAATTAATATTGTACCATTTTTCTTATCTATTAATATCATTTTTATCATTTTCACCTTTTAATTGTAAACGGAACAAATGATTGTCAATAAATTCTGTAGAAATTATTTATAGCAATAAATCTTGATGCTTTCACTCCACAGTAAATTGTATTTATGATCCAGTTCATATTTTTTTTATTACATTTTTTTTTTGTTCATCACTTGTAAATATATATAAATTTTCAACTGCATTTTAATGGTGGAACTGAAATCTTTTTTTTTATTACTCACATTTCAACAGACTTACATTACTAGAGGTTATAATCTGGTCAGTGTTTGAAGCATCAATAAATGATTTAAAAAAATAACAGATGAACATTTTGTATCAGCTTACAAATGTATGAGTAATGTAAAGTATGTAGGTATCTATTCTAGTGTTTCTGATATTTGATGTGAACAGTCAGATATGTTGAAATTTAATTTTTATTGCTATAACATATTTTGTAGTTACTGTCTTTCAAATATATTTATTTTTTGCTTTGATTTTCACATTAATTTAATCCCTTCAACTATTCAATGTACTGTTACGTAAGTGATTCACTTAGATTTATAAAGGTTTACTTTGATGCTGTTTCATTTATTTTTTGTAAATACTAAAATGATATATTACATACATTAAAGGAAAGTTTAAATTTATTTTGTTCTGAGTAGCATTTTGTGTCAAAGAAAATGTAGTTAGCAGTTTAATGTATTTTTCACAATAGCCTTCCTAGAAGCATACTGGTATTTTAAGGACATTGTTAACAATCATGACGATACATGTATCATAATTTATAAGGGAGAGTTAACTGTAAAAATATTTACGAGCAAAGTGATCCCATTGTTTTTCTATTCTTCTGACATCCAAATCAATTTAAATAAATCTTTATGTATAATTGCCTCAAAAAAAATATCTAAACTGTGTTTTTAAGAATCTTTGAGATATTAGCAAAAGCATCACAGGTACATTTTTTAAAAATTATCTTTGGTGCAGTGAAAAAGTGATTTGAAATCACTATTCTAAATATACTGGTCTCTGACAAATTTCAGGGTGGTCACAATATGCAAAGTTGGATAGGAAATCTATATATACAATAGATGGTGCTTTTAATATCTTTTTGTTATTGTAGTTTGGGTCACACAAAATATTAATATATATTTCTTCCAAAATCATAACCAAAATATTTTTTTTTTCTTGCAAAATACATGTGTAAAGTATTTATTCTTTGCTCTAAGAAAGCATTTTTGAAAAATATCAGTGATAATAGCATTATGTGTCACATAGAGTATGCATGTTAACCAGAGCTTTAAAATTAGCGATTTTTGTATTACACACTGTGGATGATAATTTAATATAGTTACTGCAAACTTTTTTTTTTTTTATTAAAAATTTGGAAAAAATATTTTTTCTAAATATGAAGAATATTTATTGTTCTATAAGATACTCTGACATAGGGATGAAATTTGTGTTTTTTGTAACTGATTATACATAATAAACGGTTCGCAATTTCGCATTTTGTTCTATTTACCTAAGACTATCAAATCAACTATCAAACACACCAGTGCAAATGAATAATTTATGCTAGGTACATAATTTTATGTATTTCTGCAAAATGTTTAATACTTTCTAATAGGTAAGATATTTCTTGACTTAATAACTTCAGATACTAAAACTTTTGTTTCTTGAATCATTAAAATTCCCTCTATGTTTTTAAATTATACATAAACAGATGTTTTATTTATCCATATCATTCCTTAACAATTGTTTTTCATTATACACATGAATGGTAAATAACTTTTGTTAAAAGCAAAATGTTTTTTCACCGCTATAATCTAGCTGTGCCATATTTGTTTTGCATTTCTATAAAATAAATTTTTTTAATCCAGTACCATTTTATTGTTTAATGTGCAATTCAAAACGTATTCTATTTAATTGTATCATCGTCACATTAATTCTTGTAAGCACTATTGACCTGTGCTGCTGCCCAGTTTATGTAAGTCAGCATTATTTCAAGGTAATAGAACTGCTTACATCTTTTTTTTTGTATGTAAATTTTTCCCATATGCTCGTTATATCAAACATAGTAAAACACTGTTGACATCAATAAAATATTCGGTTTGTTTGTTTTTGCCATGTAAATTTTAAATAATATTTTGACTGGTTTTTTTTTTGGAATTCACACTAAGATTTCCACTGTATCAAAGACAAACGAGATAAAATTTTATTTAAAAAATAACAGTGAAACTAACCTTTATACGAATTCTTACAATTTTTTTCATTCCAGTAAATAAAATGGATTAATTACCAATACTTGTCTGAAACCAAAATTCTAGATAGACTTCATTCTTTACAAAAGTTTTAAAGACAACATAATGTTATATTTATTTAAATGAAGTATGTATCAGTCTTTTCATGTGACCTATCTAATGTTTCGATTGTAAAAATGAAAGAAAAACCCCGCAAAAAAATTAAAAAGTGATTAAGAGTTTATTGTAATCATCACTTAATTATTTCAACAAGATGTATTGATGTTCAATTGAACATGTATATCAATAAATAAATGCCTAAAGCAACCATGATACTCATTCATCCCAACAAGAAATGTAAACATGTAGAGACCTCAAATTTC
This sequence comes from Bulinus truncatus, assembly GCA_021962125.1. NCBI lineage: Eukaryota > Metazoa > Mollusca > Gastropoda > Planorbidae > Bulinus > Bulinus truncatus. The sequence goes on from JAGDYQ010000088.1 coordinate 307,953, forward strand.
TCAGAACTTATCACAGAGATACACATTTAAAACAGAATCCAAATGCATGACTAATATTGTCACAAGTTTCATTTCATTTTCCCCTCAAACACAAAAGTAAATACAAAATCATCATAGAACAGAAGAGAGAAAATTTAAGAAGTATACACCATCATTTTGTCTTATAACTTTTCAGTCCAAGCGTGGAGTATAAAAAGCAGTTTTCATAAACATAAAACAGAACAATTATTAAACTAACCACTTGATTGTGTTAAATAAACAGCCATTTTTGAAAATATGCACTTAATTATTCCTGATAAAATTACCCCACAAAATAATTATCTGGGTTAAAAAACAAAACTATAACTAGGAAAGGATTTCACTAGTCCATATCAAAATGACCAGTTTGTAAGATATGGTTGTTCGAAGGTCTACAGTGCCTGACTGTAATTATATTCAAAAAGTACTAAACAGCATCCAACACAATGTAGTCTAAACAGGAATAATATTTACAGAATCCATTTACAGTCTTCACTTTTTATTTATAACTTTTGATGTCACTTTCCCTTTCAGATCTTTCTTGGTTTCTACAGATGGACTTTTTTTTAGAAGCCCAATATCTTTTTTCACACCTGTTGCGGACATAGTTTTCTTTACCGGTGGTGTCACGGAAGAAGGCGTTTTCGCTTTTTTCATGTCGGTGGCAGACTTACTAGCACCTGGGGGTTTCGGGCTCGTGCCAGTTGGGGTGGCCTCCCTGCTGCTGTTGGTCTTAACCTTTTTCTCCGCAGCCTCCTTTTTATCCCCGTCGTCTTTTTTGTCTATGGTGGACACTATGGACGAATCCCCATCAGTGTCAGTAGTGGCATCCTCATCGTCACCTTCATCATCGCCTTCTTTTTTGCCATCCAGCTTTTGCTCCAATGGAATGATCTTCTCCCTGGTGGTGGTGCAGATCTCCAGGAGTTCTCTTAAGGCTCTGTTTTCTACTTCCAGGCGTGAGAGACGCTCCTTATCTGCACACCCAACTGTTTCATCAACCTAGGCAGAGAAATATAAACAAAAAATAAATGAAATAAACAAAAGCTTAAAAAAAAGACGTGTTTACCTTCATTAAAATTTAGGGATAATAAATGTTTAGTGTTGGCTGTTACCTCTATAGCTTTCTGCATAACACCAGCCATTTCATCAATTTTATCCATTAGATGACACACTGATTCCTATGAAAAAGACCAAAGGATATGTTTGTAAGTAGGTTTAAATGACTAGTTAACAAAAAAAGATTAGAAACATTTATGACAAATATTGTTTTACTATCTGTACCCTGCAAAACCTTTGCATAGTGATAGACTTTGAAGTTTTACATTGAGGCAGTAAGTAATTTAAAAATAAAACAATATGATAACTGGGAACTTAGTGTAAGTTAATTGGTTTTATAATTAGATCTATAAAAGAATTTTATCATCAGAGAATTTTTAATTATTACAATTGTTTTTGTTTGACGATTTTACAATGCTTAAAATGCTTGAATGATGTATTTTTTAATAATTTTTAGAGCATTTTCGAAAAAAAATGCTCTATTGTCCCCGTTTTGTCTGTCTGTCTGTCTGTCATCACCCTAGATCTCAACAACCATAAGTCCTAGACCCATGATGTATATATCATTTTGTAGGTCTTGGCCTGCCAAGAAATGACTTTTTTCCATTTCGCGATCTGACCTCTCAGGGCCGTAAAAGGGGCCTTATAAAGTACCGTTTTTTACTATATAAGCTATATTAATAATGGACCGCCCTATATCTCAGCAACCATAAGTTCTAGACCCATGATGTATATATCATTGTGTAGGTCTTGGCCTGCCAAGTGTACATCAAAAGTCCATTTCACGATTTGACCTGTCAGGACCAAAATATAAGAGTTTGTTATGTACCGTTTTGCTTATATTTTAAATATAAATAATAAAAGCTAATCAAAGGGGCGTAATCATTATTTATTTTTGTAACAGTTATTCAACATGACTTACTTGTCCTTTTAATATCTTTTTTCAGATATATGCATTACACAATTGAATTTATAAGAATTTCCAAAATTTACAAATATTTACAACATGAAAATGCGCTAACACGTCCTGTGTCCAGAATGGAACAGGCTTAATTGCTTGTTTGATTTTACGTCTCGTAATTGAAACAACAGAAACCATTTAAACCTGTAGATTTTTTAAAAATCATTTATAGAATCGACGTGCAGTTAAGAGGACATTAATATTTAAACAGGAAATATTATTCTTACTTTCAATCTTTAGCAGACAGATGTGAGATGGAAAATATTTAGAAAGATTATGTAATATTATGTTAAGCTAAAAATAAGAACTTTTTCAAGCTGGCCCCCTTATTTCCCAAAAGAATTAACATTATTCTCCTGTAGGGGTAATTTACTGTGATTTGCTGAATGCTGGCTCAAAATATTATAATGTAATATCAATTGATTTATAAACAGCAGAAGGAAACAATGTAAATCATTGCTGAGTTGAAGTTGTAGTTACTGCCTTCAACTACTTTGCTTGTTTAATGTGTTGATGTGAATCTGATGTGAGTGAAATTTATATAATTTTATAGGAAACTTTCAAACAAGACTGATAGGTCTGTAATATTAAAAGTAGAGGGGGGTGGTAGGACTTTAAACATATACAAAACCCATACTCAAATACGAAATGAAAAAAAATAATTGCTTGACCTCAATATATTTTTCCTAGATGCCATGTACCCCAGGCCATATAGTACGGGATGAAGAAGATAACATAAAAACTTAGACTTGTATTAGCACCAACTGATCCACAATTTTAAATTTCCTACAGCACCATGTTTTGTACAGTTAAGACGATGTAAGCTATTATAAAAAAAAAAAACGTTACATTTATGGACAAGAGCAAGAAGATATGAATAAATAAAAAAAACATTGGCATTTCAAAAATAAGTTACCTTATCAACAATGTCCTTGTCCTGCAATGCCCTCTCTAATTTATTGCTGTGTAACAGTTTAACAGTGTGCTCTCTGTATTTCTGCATGATGAGCTCTAGAGCAGACTGGTGCTCTTCCAAAGCTGCCTGAAGCTCCCTGTTCTCCTGCTGAAGTTCACGTATCTGCCGGTTTTCCTGGGCTATGCCTAAGACTAATGTTGATCTGGGCCTGTGTTTGGCAATCTCATTCAACTCAGTAATGTCATCTTGATACTGGGGGATGCAAGTTTTAATGACATTGGAATGTGATTTATGAAAATAGTTTTAGCAAACATTAATCTTCAATAGCTCTTTCACAATTACAGGTTTGTAACAGTAACTTATGTATCATAATGAAAGTTATTTTTTTTAACATCACATGAGCTTAATATACAACTCTAAGAAATTTTAAAAAAGAAGCTTCAAATTCTAAACTAAATCAGATGTAATAACAGGTTTATATGTCTAGCACAGTAAGTGAATTTTAACAATTTATTTCAGATAAACTGATTCTTAAAATTATTACAAAAATTTACCACAAAAAGCTCCTGCATGCAACTGCCAATTTTACATAAAATTTTCATCAACTTATAGAAAACAATAAAAATATTCAAATGCCTTTTCAGAATAGATGATTTCTATTATAAAATAAAAAATTTCGCAAACCTGCTTCATGGCTTCGATTTTGTTGAACAGTGTCTGGGTGGTGGCGATAATGCTGTCTGCCAGTGTATCATGATCTTTCAAATGTAGTATAAGGGTGTGAGCGTCTGTCAGTAATTTCTCAACTGACAAGGCCATTTTAAGTTCTTATAAGTTGTCAGCCCTAAATGAGTATGTTTGAGGGGGGGGGGGGGAGAGATGAGAAATACAAAATTAGATTTACATAGAACTTAGATACATAAAATTGGTAAAATAGTCATATTTTGTGGATTACTACTATGAATACAAAAAAGTTTATGATCATTAAAATCAATATAAAATAAATCACAACACAGTTAACAGCACTAAATAAATAGTGAACATAATATGCATCCTCATTTTAGGATTCGCACTAAGTTTATAAAACAATTATACGTATCAGAAATTAAGACATACTTATTTGTTGTATAACTAGGCCCTGTTTTATTGTGCATATTTTTTTTTTTATTAAGTCAGACCCCAAAGTGACCACCAGAAAAGAAAAATTTTAGTTTTCCAAACGATGTACCTTTATTTGTATTAGTTATTAACCACCCACCAGTCACGCCTACAAATGTGATCTGCAACACTGCTACTAAAATTATATATGTCTTTTGGCTTCTGATGAAGGTAAGAAATGTATGGTGTTTTGTTTTTTTAAATATATTTTGTGCTATTTATTTTTCCCCCTTATTTCTAAGCCAAATAAAAAATGCAATATCTTTAAAGAAAATAAAATCTTTTTTTTGGTTCATTAAAATAATAGACAGACAAATATGTAATATATTCAAATTCTAACTCAATATCTCAAAAGATACAAATGACAAATGTGTATATTAGTGACATTAGTGTGAACATTTTTAATTTTTGTCCACAAATCTTGACCTATATTTACAATTTTTTTTCTTATCCTAAAAATATCATTACTTCACTTCTATTTAAGCTAGACAGTTAAATCTTTGCAGTTTTGAAAATGATTTTTTGAGCTCTTTAATTCTATACCAACCATGACTTCCATGTCAAGTCCATGATTTTTGTATTTGAAATTTTGCATATATTATATATATATATATATATATATAGTATAATAGAGAAAATGCACATTCTGTTCGATAAACATTCTGTGGTTAACTATACTATATTCTGTTAGCCAAATTAATGTGTAAAAGTAAAATATAAAAATGTGATTAATGTATTTCTTTTTGTAAACTTTGATTATTGATATGATATAGCCTAATCAAGGCTAATCTAGGCCAACCAATCTCATCTCATTCAAATTATATTTTTTAGAAAATATTTCTCTTGATTGAATATTTCTTACTCAATGATCATGACATGTCAACGTCCTTTTACCTTGTTTTGATTGACAATTTCATTTACCATTTAGACTAGTGACTATATCAACCATTTACTATGATTTACAATAGTCTATTGAATAGATGATTTACTAAACTTACCTTTCAAAACTGTGAATATTATCAATATTGATTATTGTAATTTCTCAAAGTTACGAGGCAGAATGACAAACATCATAAAATGTGTGAATAAAAGATTGAAAATGTAGTGACTGACTTATGAGATTCTACAGTTAAAGTATAACTTTACTGAAATATTATGTCAGTCTTATATGAATGAAGTTATCAACGAAGATAATTTCTTGTTTTTTATTTTCGTGTAGGAGTAGTTAAAATGTAGGATTCTTTTGGTGTGATTATAGAAAACAAAACAAATATACGTTTTTTATGAAAATAATTACAAAATATATTACTTAACTGTGATAATACATAGTAACAATTTTATCAAAAAAAAGGAAAGTGTTTTGTGTTTGAAAGTGTCTATAGACTCATTTTCATAGTCAAAATGACAGCGGTTTCTTTTTTTTTTTTAATTTAAATTAGCAAACAAAAATGTACATCTTTACTGGTCTACCTTACTCGCACTTTTATACTGCTACCTTATCCTACCCACATCTCTCTTTCAATATTATGACCTGAAATTTTTTTAATTCTCCGAAAGAATTAATAAATTACTAGTGGTAGGGGTGTGGAAGTAGTTAGTCCCCTTGCATCTTAGGTTAGCCCCAAAAAATCTGGTCACTGTATACTATTACCTCCCTTTTGTGGAAATTGTTAAGGGGGAATACCGAAGACTTTTTTCGATTTTATTTTTCCCCCAACAGTTTTTGCTTTTTAGTGTTTTCTTAATGTTTAACCATTTTCATACAAATCTCTTAAGTTTTATGGCTGACTAGAGAGTGCAAAATACTTTATTTTGATGCTAAATTATGTATACAACAAGTATTTTTAGTCGTTTTATTTCACGTATAACTTTTCTCAAACTCTACATCACGTAGTAACGTTACGCAAACCCACATAATATACACATCTACGTCATCAGGAGAAGCTAAGCTACACATCTGCGTAGTGAACTCTTTCTTTGTTCTAAAAATAGCCTATCCATCGCCTTGTTTATGACGTCGTAAAGTCGCATGAAACCTTCTATTTATTACTACAACTACAAGTGTGTAAGTTCATTCATAAAAAAGGTCATAGTAAAAGAATATTGACCAATGGAATAGAAGTAAGTCAGCATTAACAAATTTCCATTGGTCGAATGCATTTACTGCGGCCTAACAAGTATGGCTTCCATCTGTAAACAAACTAGCGTCTTGTTCATTTACGTTCTATCGCCTCGTGTGTAATAAAGCGTTATTTTCTATCTATATCTTGGAAAAGACACATTTTAAGTTTAAAACTTCATTCTAAAATGCCTCGTCCTAAGAATGCATGCAGAAAAGCCCAAAGTAAGCTAGCAGCAGCGGCTAAAAAGAGAAAATGTGATGAAAACCACGTTACAGCAGATAACTGTCAAACAACTCAAAGTGATACTGCAAAAAAAGATTGCTATGTTGGGTGCAGCTGACAGAATAAAAGATGTAGAAGAACAAACTTGGATTCTACTACATTTAAAGCAAATAAATATTTTGCTGCACGAGTTGCTGTGTCCGATATGTATAAAACCTCGTGTTACAATAAGCCTAGCTGCTGACGAACATGCTGGCTTTTCATCCATGATGAAACTAACATGTGGTGAATGTGGTTATGAAATAAAAAACAATGTCATCACCTAGAATGTCTTACACAGACAAGAACAATTTGCCATATGAAATTAATCGACGAATGGATTTATTTAGTCATGAGTGTGGTGGAGGACTCAACATTCTCAACACATTTAGTGTAGTGATGGGTATTCCTGGCATGGCACTGTCAACTTTTCAGGAACATGATAAGATAGTTACAGGTAAGGCTAATGTTTTATTTTAAATATAGTTATATTATAATTATGTTCTTTATTGAATTTTATTAAACAATAACTTGTTATATTAATATTATTAGTATTTAACAACAAATGGCATACCATAAAAGGGGTCAGATTAGTTTGATATTGAAGGTATCAACATATAACAAAAAAATTATACCAAGAGAAATGCATTATAGGCCTATCATTTTAAAAAATCCATAAGCTTTTTTTTCTCAAAATCACAATTATTTTTATGCTAACAAACTAATCTAATATTAAATTTTTTTTTAATTTTAGATGCAGAAATTGAAACTGGAAATGTCATGCTTCAACGCACTGCAGATGTTGTTCGAAAAGCATATGCAGAGAATGACGAAGATTTGAAATCTGCAATTGATGCCGGAGAAAACCCCATCATCAACATAAGTGTATCTTATGATGGGACATGGCAGAAGCGAGGCTTCACATCTCTTTATGGTGTAGGTGCATGTATTGATATACTGACTGGTTTGGTAGTCGATTATCATGTTCTAAGTAAATACTGCCATGCATGCAAGCTTGCAGATAATCAAAATAAATCAAATGAAGAGATGATAACTTGGAAAAAGAACATGCTCCTGACTGTTGCAAAAATCATGAGGCATCTAGTAAATCCATGGAGGCTGCTGCAGCAGTTATATTGTGGAGTCGATCAGTGGATAAATTCGGATTCAGATATTTGGAAATGCTATCTGACGGTGACTCTTCAGCATTCAAAGCTGTGTGTGATGCTAAACCTTATGCAGACTTCACAGTGGAAAAGCTTGATTGTGTGAACCATGCGCACAAAAGAATGGGTACAGCTTTGCGCAAGCTGGCTAAAAATGAACGACTTGGAGGCAGAGGCGTTGGGAGACTCACAGACGCTAAATGTGACAGCTTGCAAAATTTTTATCGAGGAGCTGTTCTTAGTAACATTCCAGATATAACAAAAATGAAAAATGCCATTTGGGGCTCTTTATGGCATTCAATGTCCACAGATAAAGAACCTCGACATCAACAGTGCCCTACAGGTCCTAACAGCTGGTGCTTTTACCAGAAAGCTATAGCTAATGGTGTCTCGGCTCCCAGTCATGCTGAACATCGCCAATCTACATTTCTTTCTCAAACTGTGGCACACAGCGTCATTCCTGTATACAGGAGAATGTCAGAGGATAATCTCTTGAAGAGATTGATTCATGGTGGCACTCAAAACAGAAATGAAAGCCTTAACAATATGATTTGGCTGCGTTGCCCCAAAACATCATTTATGGGACTTTCTAGGGTTCGAGCTGCTGTGGGACGTGCTGTTTCTTCGTTCAATGAGGGATCATGTGAGCTATTCTCTGTGTTAGAAACTCTGCATCTTAAACCATCTGCTGTTGCATTTAGAATGTTGACAGATAAAGATGAAGCTAGAATAAAAAAAGCTAATGCATCATCAGAGATTGCTTCAAAATTGAAAAGAAAGTACAGTGCCATTCAGCGTAGGCAGAATCAAAGGAATGAAGACACTATAGATGGTAATACCTATGAGTCTGGTGCACACTGAGACACAGAAATACTTGGATTTAATCAGGAACAATCAAGTAACTTTATTATTTAAATAATATGTATTTTATTTATTCTAATACCAATTGCTCATTTTAATAAAAAATGAGCATTTTTTAAAACATTCAAATGATGTTTTTCATTTCTTTATTATAAATTCTCCATGTAACTTATATCAATTATTTGTGTTCATAATGAAGCAAGGGTGGATAGGTATTAAAAAAATTAAGTTAAAGCTGATAATTATATTACAGGTTATCAATAGTAAAGCATTTTATTAGTTTTTTCCCTTTTTCTCAAAATTGCATTTTTTTGCGATTTTCAAAACTTAAATCTCTAAGGCTCTGTTCATTGCATAGATACAAAGCTGAAAATTGGCAGGTACATTTGTATGTACATTAGCTATAAAGTTACGTTTTTACATTAAAATATATTAACAACTTTTAAAAATATTACATAAAGTATTTTTTTTGATATTTAATTTTTTTAATTTTTTTTTTTTAAATTCATAATTTTTTAACTAATGATAATATAATAATAAATAAACGTAACTTTCTAGATATTTTAATTGCCAATTCAGATCAAAAAACAGAATTAAGTTTTATTCAGCAGAAAAAAAGTTATAGCGTTTTTAGTATATAGTGTTTTTTAGCCTATTTTCCTGTTTCCATGGCAACCACAAAAAAACGGCATAATATTATAACTTTTTTTTTTTAGATTTTAAATGTTCAGATCATTTCCAACAAAATGATATATAACAAGCTATGTATTTACTTCTGGAACTAAATATGGGGGTGTACCCCCTTAAGCCTTTCTTATGATTTACCAATAGTGTTAATGAGAAGTGTAAGGCCTATTTAATTTTTTATTCCTTGAAATTGCATGCTGAGCATCGCATAGTTTGAAAATCCCTCAGGTGACAGGGTTAGGTTAATTATTTTTGGTTATTAAAATGTTTACTTTAAAAAAATTTTACCTAAGCTTTTTTTTTTATTATTTTTTTCCATGCAGGTGAAAAAAAAAATTCTTAAAAGTAATTGTCTGAAAATTTTTTTTTAGATTTCATGGATAAAACATTTTTTGCTATGTATCTTTGCTTTGCTTAAAATTAATTTTCTTAAAATTTCATGACATTCAATAATATATTTGTTTAAACTGCCTGACATGACATTCAATAATATATTTGTTTAAACTGCCTGACGTAACATTTAATAATATATTTGTTTACATTGCCTAACATAACATTCAATAATATATTTGTTTAAACTGCCTAACGTAACATTTAATAATATATTTGTTTAAACTGCCTAACGTAACATTTAATAATATATTTGTTTACATTGCCTAACATAACATTCAATAATTTTGAAACTCACGGCATAAACAAATCAAGAGTAATATGGAGAAATGATCATCAGTTAAAGAATAATTCATTTATTGAATATATAAATAGTGTATAATATTGTAAAAGTAAAAAATAAGCACCATCATCAATAATTAAGATATCTACAAATAGAGCACAGCATACAAATGTGCGGATAAAAAAATATATATGTAAAAAAAAACTTGATGCAAACTTGCAATCAAACTCATACAAAAATATAAGTAAAACTCCTACATGTGTTACATATGACAACAGAGCTAAATATGGTATCAATAATAACAAGCACATTTTGGTTTCTAAAATATTCTTATCGTTAAAAGAAGAGAATAGTATAAATTAATATAAATCTATTTATAAATTGATAGAAAAAGGTCAAGAAAAAATGTATCAGATAAGCATGATGTGATTTCAAAACAGCTCAATGAAACCCTTAAAATGATAATTAAATCGTTTAACATTCGATTCTAGGAAGATTCTAAACAAACATAATTATTCCTTCTCAATATAATCATATGAAGTTATAGATTTTGATTTGATCTGTGTTGTTTTCACTGAATAGTAGCTTTTGGCAAACTCGACATGATAGTCGTCAAAACTGTGTCGACCTATTATGTAGCTAGTGAGCATGCAGGCTAAGAGGAGTCGATCCAGGGACATGATTGGGTGAAACCAAAGCATGAATGTAAGAAGGATAGCTCCAGGATGCCTCATGCGGGAATAAATTTCTCTGACCAGGCTTTCCTTGTCAGCCAAAGGCAGTCGTAATAACCTATGGTAGCATAGAATCTGAAAATAAAAAAAATAATAATAATTATCATAATATATAGATGAATTTTAAAAAAAAGAACATCGGTACATAAACACAATTTAGAATTACAGAAAAATTTTATGGCTTAAATGTGGTAGTCTGCGGATGAATGAGTGTTTTATGTATCAATGATATGACTTCCAGAATGGAACCCTCTGAGCAAGCTAAATCTAATTATCTGTTCAAATACCATCAAGTCTTCTACCTGAATCTTCTGTGGTGCTTCCATTGCCAGTGCTTACTCGACTATGTATGTAAAAGGGGTCACTACAAAATCACCCCATGAGTGGTTTATAGGAGTGTTTGGCTATGAGTCGTCTGCAAGAAAATTTAGCTGGTCTGCAGAAAAAAATAAACAATAGCCACCATGTCCTTAAGTCAAAACGATCATTGAATTTCAGTCCTTATTCTTATTTTTTTTGTTCCAAGATGCACACTCATAATCACACCCACAAGTATAAAAGTGGTACAAGCCAATAAAAATGATAAATTTAGTGGTCCAGGGAATAAAATCATTATTTAGTGTTCAGAAGAAATAAAACTAAATAATTTTTTGGTCCAAGAGGTCAGAAAAGTTTTAGACCATTGCTTTGTAGGATCGAGACATAAAACATCTCATCTTTAAAAGGGCCTTAAGAATTTCTACCCCCTCCCCTCCCATTCCCCACTCTCTGCTTGATAACCTGCCACCAAACAACCAAATGTTTGCTCTCCAAAGAAATGTTTATTAATCCCTCTATCTTCTAGCATTCTTTTTTTGTCTAGTCAATCTTTTCCTCCAGGCTCACAAGCTTGTTAGCTCTCTCTCTTTGTCGCAGATTTTTTTCATAACAACTTGGCTTTTTGGGAAAAAAAATGTTTTTTTTTAAGCTGTCTTCTTCTGCATGTGTTATCAAATTTTTCTATAGTGCTGGTCAAAGCAAAAGTAACTTTTAGTCTATTTTTTTTTGCATTTTCTTTGGACGTTCATAGGCTTCTTTTATTATGAATTTGAATACTATGATTTGGTGTGATTTTATATAAATTATGATTTAGTCTGAATTAAATATAAATTATTATTTAGTGTAATGTTTTATAAATTACTGTAAGGATAATTGATTAGCTGTACATAAATAGATTTCATGAAATAACTAAGATGTCACACAAAACTTAAAAAGCAAATGGCTAAAATTTAAAAAAAAAAAATGGAATGGACTGTCAATGAGAATACAGTCTATCGTGCTTTAATTTTCTGCAGAGTTACAAAAAAAATTAGAAATGGGAAACCATGATACACAAATTGATTTTTATGACAATATAAAAGTTAAATGTTCAAAACTAGTTCACTTAGTACTTTTATTTTTTGATTCATTGTATAACAAGTTGCTATCCTTGCATTCATAGCTTATAATTACTAGCGCTGTACCGGATTCTAATTTTTAGATCCTGCAGGATCGGAACCGGAATCGAATTTAATATTTGAATCCTGCCGGAATCGGAACAGGAACCGGATTTTATCGAATTAAATAGTAATTTTTCCGAACGAAGTAGTAATTTCTCGCCTAACATAAAAAAAGATATAAGAATGAAAAATAGAATAAAAATGTAGTTTTTAAGCTCTAGATAGCAAAAAACAGTATTAACCATTTAGTTCTTGAAGAATGTGACTAAAACCCCTTCCCCAATCTTGAGTTAAGAAAGATAACTCTGTCAAAATAACAGGTTCTTCGTTTTAAAATGTATTTTAAAAAAGCTGTACCTAATTTAACCTGCTTTTTATTACAATCATACAAAGAAATGGGTAATAAAGTATAATAAACATGTTTTAGTTTTCCATAGTGACGTCACCGAACCCTGTTATTTCATTCATACTTTCATTTAAACCATTATCTGACTATTTCCCATAAAAACGCAAATTAAAATGTATTTCAAATCTAAATCAATCTCACTTTAATGTTCAATTAAAAATGTATCTTCAAGCTATGTATCTAAATTTGCGAGGAATTTTATCCATGACAAAATCCACTAAATTAAAAAATGTGCAGGAAAATAAATTATTGAACTTTTTTATTAAAAACTGTAAACACCCAAAAATAGATCATTGTCTGCTATTTAAAAAAAGTTAAACTTTGATAGCTAAATATAGTTTATAGAAAACACGAAATCAAAAGTAGCGGAAGATAAGGTGCCGTATTACTAGACCAGGGTCGGCAATCTTTTGAGACGGAAGAGCCTAAAGTTACAATTTACAATTTTCTCAATTTTTAAAGAGCCACTAAATTTGTTGTTTCAATATTACGATATTTGATCAAGCCGCAATTTGACATCGAAAGAGCCACAACATGACATCAAAAGAGCCACATGCGGCTCGCGAGCCGCAGGTTGCCGACCCCTGTACTAGACTAAATACGATTCAAATCTTCCTTTTTAATATATTTGTACTTACATATAGAACTAAAAGCGATCGACGTTATTGTAATTTTAAAATCAAAGGAAGTTATTGTTTTAATTTAATTGTATAGCGCTAAATATTTCAAAATTATGTTGCTCTATAAAAATTTCTTACAAATTTTAAACAACAAAGAAATCCGGCTTAAATCCGGCACATTTTAACCGGAACCGGATTTATTAAAACTGCCGGAATCCGACTTAACAGGAATCGGAATCGGATTCCGGTACAGCCCTAATAATTACATATAAATTACACTCATCCAATAGTATTTGTTAAATGTGTAATAAAAATTATTCCATTGCTTTAATAAAGCAATAAACTAAATCATAATTTTAAAGCAAAACAAAATAATCATTAAAAAGAAATTAATGAAATTAATTACTTAGACAAGAAGATGTAACCGGCTTAAAAAAAAAGCGCACATTTATCTGTTTCATTTGTATCATATTAAAATCTCCAGCATTTTTTTTTTATTTTTGCAAAATTTGCTACAAATATTAAACGTGGTTTAACAAATGCTCTGTTTTCTCATCAGGCAAATTATTTTTATTATTCATGAAAAAAAAATATTGTGAAAAACAAAACCCAAAAAAAAAAAAAGAAATAATGAATTAATTTTACCTGACTAATTCCGATCAGTTCCCCTACATCCACGAGGACAAGCTCTAATCCAATCATAAGCCAGGCCAGTGCGTGAATCAGAAAGAAAAACAACCACAAAAAGAAATGTCCTTGGGTGTCAACAAACCAGAGATAACAATCAGGGATAGAGTGCCACTGAGCAATCAAGTACTAAAAAAAAATTAAAAAATTAAAAAGAGGTTTGTTGCATAATTTTAGAATTCATTTAAATAAAAATTCACCCAAAAGACCTGAAGGCCTTCATCACAGATGGTGTGTTCACCTATTGTTACCTCCAGACCTATTAAATACAAAAAATACTAAAGTTTCAAGTCTGTGTGGCTGTCACAATAACTAGTAGTAGTAGTAGTAGTAGTAGTAGTAGTAGGCATCCGTCCATCTCGGAAGATGATGGTAGCGCTCTAGGTTAGTCATCAGTTGTGTTTTTGAGGGCAGGATTTCCCATCTACCCATATTTAAATTGAATTGATTAAAGGACATAATTCTGTCAACAGGCTGCAAGAACAGTGAGGAGGAGGGGGGGGACAAGGGCAACTTTCCCGGGCCCCAAGTGATAAAAGATTTTTTGCCACCTAGCTGTAACAAAATGAGACTCATCTCTGCTTATGATACTCAACCATACCCTCTCATAAGCCCTTCAAGTAAGAGGCACACAACCTATCCTATAATGTTTCTAGATGCAAAAAAAAAATTATATATTAATCATTGTGTGCTACCTGTCAACTCACCATCAAAGATAAACTGGTGGCTGTAACATAAATGAGTCTCTGTGAAACAGTAATTTGGAACCAAGTAGACAGCTTCCGTCTGAACCAATCAGTTGCCATGATACTATGCTGAGCAATAAATAGGAACAGTAAAAGCAGATCCCAGATAAATGTGCCAAGAACAGAAGATTCTGTTGAATGTAATCAAAAAAGTCTAGTTCAATCAAAATAAATAACATCAATCAGGGAGGAAAATATATAATAATTTGAGGTTTTTTTTTAAATTTAATTATTTCTTTTTAGTCCCTATCCATATTATGAGAAAAATAAAACTCTAATTCTTTACAGCAAGTTTTTATACACAAAATAACAATTATTTATAACTTTATCCTAATATATCAATTATTATTCATTCTTATTTGTACCTGTATCCCAGTAACTGAAAAACTGCTTGGAAATAAAGATTTGGAAATTACCAGCAGCTGTCAAAACTAGCAAAGTAACAAATATAGCGAATGCATAATGCATATATTTTACACAAGAATTAAAAAGTTCGTTCATTCTCAGTAAAATGTTCAAATTTGTTTATGTAAAAAAGTGACCAAATGTATACATCTGAGAAAATAAAAAGGTGAAGAAGGGGACACCACTCTAAATTTATTATTAATTTTGCGTTTCTTTTGTTGATAAGGTAAGAAACGAACGTATCATCAAACAGGATGCATTAATTTGTCAAGCTTTTTTTAGTTCTCAGAATCATCACTACTGGGATATTTATTTGGTAATAAAACCAAAGATTCTCGAATCTTCGATTTTGAGCTGCCAAAGTAAATTATCGAAATGAAATAAATATTTTAAGCTAAACAATGTAAACCTCTCACTCATGAATAACAATTAACATGAACGATTCCTAGTCACTAGTGTTGTCATTGGTCACAAAACACTCTATCTCTACATCATTCAGACTTTTCTCTGACTGATTTATTCAAATTATTGGTTTAAAAAAAAACACAAAACAAATTGTTTGCGTCTCTATCAAATGTCAACATAATTATCTCATGATTTTTAGTTTTACTTATCAAAACATTAAGGATTATTAATGAATATAAATCCTGTCATTACACTTACAGTAATGATGATTACTGAAATATTAATGAATAGTTTTCATTAAAATGCAACTAATTTCATGGGGAAACTTTCTGGCCATTGCAATTATGAATTAACCAAATCTATTTTTTTTTTTTTAAATTTAATTATAATGTATTGAAAATCTACTGGAATAGCTTTGTCTTTTGTTAGAACATAACATTATATGTTGATATTGAATTATTTATTTAGGTACTTTGATAAAAAATTCAAAATGTATATAACATGTCAAATCATACATAGATCAATAGAGCTCTAAAAATGCTTTAAAATGATAACTTGTTTAAGTATGTATGTCTTTTGGTTATTGAGATATTCAATTTCTTGTGCCGAAAAACAGGCCTTTTTTTACTATAGAAAAAGTCAAGAAAATTGTGGCCCGAATTTTGAGATTGGGCTACTAAAACTGACATAACTTTTGAACCATTTAAGCTAGCAGGCTCAAATTTTCACCACTGATAAATGATCCTATTTACTTATAAAATAAGGTCAATTAAACATATTTAAGTGATATTAGTCTATGCACTTAAAGAAAAACAAATACAAGTGCTATACAATTTTAGAAATGAAAAATACTGGAAAGCAGCAAAAACTAAATAAAAATGGTACAAGCCTACAATTTTCACCAAACATAAGTGGCTGCATGCATTTCATTTTGCAATGAAAAACAACTAAAATCATATTGGTTTAAAAATGACTAGCAAAAAAAATCATTATTATAAGGCAATATGATGAATAACTCAAAAAAAATTGCGGCCTGGGTTTTGAGATTGGGCTACTAAAACTGACACAACTTTTGAACCATTTAAGCTAGCAAGCTCAAATTTTCACCACTGATAAAGCATCCTATTGACTTTTAAAATAAGGTCAATTAAACATATTTAAGTGATATTAGTCTAGGCACTTAAAAAAAAACAAATACAAGTGCTATACAATTTTAGAAATGAAAAATACTTGAAAGCAGCAAAAACTAAGTAAAAATGATACAAGCCTACAATTTTCACCAAACATAAGTGGCTGCATGCATTTCATTTTGCAATGAAAATCAACTAAAATCATATTGGTTTAAAAATGAATAACAAAAAAATCATTACTACAAGGCGAAAGGATAAAAATACTAAATTTACAAAGAAACATAGATTAAAAAATTCCAAGATGCATGCTTCAGTGCAAAAATAATTGTGCATATTTCATTGTTGAATGACAAAGCAAATTTTAAGAAATAATTAAGATTACTGCATGCAATTATACAAACAATAAATAGTCAATTTAAATTATGTATGTCATATTAAAAAAAGTTTTAACACTTGACAAAACTGAAATTTTTTGCCAAATAAAATCATGGATTTAAATAAAATGTATTTCATTCTTAAATGAAAAACCACTTCACACATGTGATAAGAAAAGATATGTGAAAGAGCCAAATTTACAAAGCAATAAAAGAGAATAAGTCACCAGTGAAAATTTTTATATCATACGTTTCCCAGCAATTCATAAAAAAATTACATTGATACAGGTGTTTTTACAGCCTATGACTAAATCATTATTTAATGATAAAAGGAAATGATTAGAAAAAGATGCAAGGGCATTACATAGAATTAATTCAAGTTAAAAAAAATTAAATCATTCAGAACAGCATCTGTTAAAATACTTTCTAAAGTTAGTTTTACATCTTCGGCATCCTCTTCATTTTCATGCATTTTCCAGTAAGCTATCCTGATTTTTTTCCCTGGAGATGCTGACTTCATGATAATCTTTCCTTGAAAAAGGGTATCTTGTCCATCCACATTCCAGATGTGCTGAAAGCGAGCGCCTTCAATTTTGTTAGGATTTGAATCCAAGAGATCTTTTACTTTATTTTTTTGATAGGCACTTAAAGCTAGAAAGATTTTCTGCTCCATCAAATTAGGGACATTTTGTTCGAAAGCAGAAACTTTATCTCCTTGCCTACTCTTGATCTGTGTACCATGTCTCTCTTCTGCCCTTTTTCTTTTAATCTGTCACAGATGGCCGCCTCCATTTGACCTTTCTCTCTTTACTGATTGTCCTTATTGTAGCACCTCTTTGGATCGAAAATTTAACAATGGCATCCTGCTCATCTGTGGGCTTTGTGCTTAGCCATTCTAATGTTTTATTCACTTGAAATTTTGCCTTTCCATCCAGAAAAGAAATGCTGGCATTAGGGGCTCTTCGTGCTAGAGAGTCTATTATCCCCTAATGTACGTTCAGCCCAAATGTTGTGGGCAGGAGCACTGGCTGCTTTGACCTTCAGTTCCTCTGTTGGATCTGCAAGATCGCCAAATAAATAGCGAGACATTTGTCTATTTAAAACATTTGACGTGGCAGTGGCCACTAGATTTATTATTTCATTGAGTTGGACAAAATTTGTATTGTCGACTATTAACAATGCAGACAACGTGTCATCTAAAATAAGAGGCCGTCCAAATGCATCAAATGTGGTGCTGATTAAATATTCTGGCTCAGCAGCAATTCTTTCAATGAAACTTACAGCTGTCTTAATTTGTTGTGCCTTAAATTAAAAATAAATTAAATTTTGAAATAACTAGAATATCAGTTTAATAAATAAGTATATTAAGTCTTGTCTATTTAAAAAATAGATTTACCATATCAAGATGATTTCTTTGACATTCAGATCCATATACAACGGCCATCCATGGCCCAGTCACCATTTTCCCCCAAAGTCCCAGCACCTGAAGTTGAGCCATCAAGATGTCATTCTTCAAGTCTTCCAGTATTGCACTTCTCAAAGTAGTTGTATTGTTGCAATACTTTTCTAGGTACTGAATGAGCAACTGCTTATGTCTGTACACCACTCCAGATGAGTGAAACAGTATATGAAGCCTATTGCCCACATACCTAGGAAAAGTACTACATGGAAGTCCATTTTTCTTTAAGAAGGACTTGAAACCTGATGGGTCACCCTTAGCTTTGTATCTGAAAATTTAAATATATTATACATTGAATAGCATATAAAAATATGTAGAATTTATACTTAATTTACGTTTGTTTGGCTAAATAGTAAAATACTTACCTCAAATTTGAAATGGAGTAAAGAAGATTTGCTGCTTTACAGTCTGAACC
The DNA here is from genome assembly GCA_021962125.1 of Bulinus truncatus. NCBI lineage: Eukaryota > Metazoa > Mollusca > Gastropoda > Planorbidae > Bulinus > Bulinus truncatus. The sequence continues at coordinate 326,695 of JAGDYQ010000088.1, forward strand.
ATATGTCTTACTTGTGATCATGCGTTCGCTTTGGTCAATTCTTTCTGACTTCACTCGCTATTCCATCCAGTGGATGTAGATGACAGTGTAGCTCAAGCAGCTCAGTTTCAAGTACAACATTAAGTTGTGAAATAGCTGCATGATTAGCTGATGCTCTGTCAGTGAGGGTTGAAACAATTTTCCCACAGATTTGCCTTTTAACAGGGTCTTTATTGACAGAGTAAAAAACACTATATGTTTCAGCTAAGTCATCTAAAGTCTGCAAAATATGCTGAACGTAATCCTCTGCCTTACCTCCAGGTAGTTCTGCAATGCTAGCAGTCAAAATATTATTTTTTGTGCCAAAATGAATTTGGTTAATATGGCTACCTTTCAAAGAAGTAGCATCAAAAGCCAAAGTTGCACAGTCAGCCACAATCAAAGTATCAACAAGCTGAAGATCTGCAATAGCGCCCATTTCCCTGCTCATCTGAGCAATTGTTGATGCATTTGGCAGACTTTCAATTGTAACATTTGGACATAATGATGCACAAGCCGTTATAACCTTAGAAATAGAGTTTACTGGTACATTGCATTCAATGCAGCTGTAAATGATCAGCCGAATTTTAGAATGGAATTGCTTCTTGTTCTCTTTAGTAGACAAAACCTTCTTCAACTCTAATATTTCTTCGGTCAAAGACTCCATCTTTTTCTCCATGCTGTAGACAGTGTAGTCATGGCTCTCAATTTTGGTTTGTAGCGCTGCTGCATACATTTTACCGGGTGGCAATTTCTTTTTTCAATTTAGTGTTTTCCTTAAGAAGGAACTGACACTTCAAGTGTGACTTCTTCAAAGATTTATGAAGACTTGAGAGCACTTCTTCCAGTTGTTTTGTTTTCAACTGATACCTTGAAATTCTGGAGGTTTTTCTTTTAATTAAATCATTTACCCTCTTGACTTGGTAAGTTTTTTTTATTCTTATCCTTTCTCTCATTTCAAATCTTCGCTCAAGTTTAATTTTCTATTCACAGCCAACAGTTCACTGTTAGTCTGTCTTTTATATTTGCATGACTGGCAGTCTCTTTCAATCCTGGTTTTAACAGGAGAAATGAAGGGAGGATGCTTAGGCTGTAATGATGGTAATGTATGTTTCCTTTCAGGAAACTTGAATTCAGAATCAAAGAACTCCACAATGTTATTCCAATTGTTATGGATATTTCTTTTATAGAGCTTTACTTGTTCATTAATTCTAGATACTTTACTTTTTACAGAAGTAATATGGCAATTACTTTCTGCCATTGTCACTACATGCTCAGCTGTTTTACTAACATTTTTTCCTAGTTGCAGGAAAATGTAGAAAATAAATCCATTTGTGAATTTGCTATCTTTATGAGACTCAAGAAGATTCTCCATGTCCTTTAAATTCTTCAACTTTAGAGTATTTGTATTTTCCATTTTCCTGAAAATAAAATAAAAGAAGTTAATGTTTTAAAAAGTTTCTGAAATAAATGTTTAACCTGAGTAAAAATCACTACTGTTATAAGGCTCCAATGAATATTTAAAAAATTATATTATAGCATAATTTTATTGATATATTAGACTTATTACTTATAGTAGTTTGACATAACACACAATATATTTCTACCAGATACTACTGTGGATAAAAATATTAGTGTTTTTATATTCAGAACACATACTAGATTAAAAAAAACGTAACTTTGTTAAAGGATGGCAGTTAAAAAATATTGATTTTGAAGGATTACTATGTATGGATTTAATGTTAAGATTAGCGCTGCCCGCGGTTGCCGTTATCGATAATAGGTAACTTTTATCGGCAAATAAGCGACTCGTCAAGAACACGGTTTTTTAATTTTTTGAGCAGTCAATCAACATAAAAATGATTAAATAAGATATTTAGAATATATTAACAGTTGATCGATCAATAAAAACATTGGGTCGCGACCTAATTAAAAAATAAAAGCAAAATTTATCTTACCTTATTTTGAAATGTTGATTCCTCAAAACGAAGATGGCGTAGTTAACAAAAAAATTCACACAGATTAACTTAAGGATAAGTTCTTTTAAAATTATGGCAAAGTAAAAATAAAATAATGAGTAAATTAAAGCGTTTCAGAAAATCACAGTACCACTGGTTCTAACTGTTGCCAAACATGGCTTATGTAGCATACGGAGATTTTCAAGGCTATTTCCGGGTCGTTTGGGCACGGATATCATAGTACCTAATTTATTAGTAGATTTATCATTGTCAATAGCCACAAGAGCTTATATTTTAACTGATGACTTGATGAACAAACAATTTCTCTTAAAATTAAATATTATGTTTTTCTAGGACTGTGAGCCAAACACAGAATGATGAGAATGTTAAGATTTCTATATAGAGCCATTAAAGACATCAGGGCTCTGGCTCAGTCTGGCAATAAAAGTTCACCTGATCCTGTCACCATGGCATTCTATATGATTGTGTGGGATAGTGTGGCTTTCTGTGGGATTGTGTGGCATTCTAGGGTGGGATTGTGTGGCATTCTATAGGCTAGTGCAGCCCCACCAACTTTACTTTCCCATCAAATACCACACCAGGTATCCATTTTTAAGTTGGGTTAGGGTCAGGGAAATCTATTTGGTTTATTAGACCTGATACAAGTCCCATCACTCTCAATGCCAATTAAACCTTCTGCCACATTCAGCTAAATCCTTCAATATGCATATAATTGTCTAAAAAATGATATATTTATAGATGATGAAGTTCAGTATATAAGAAATAGTATGTTTCATTTTTATTACATGATGAGTTGCCACTGAAAAGCTTCACCTTTTTTAATAAATCTTTTTAAAAAATTATACTTGTTCATTTTTTTTAAGCCCATTAACTGCTGTATAATGATGATGGAGGAAGAGGAAGAAACTCTCTTTGATCAGGAGAATCTGTTGAACGATCGTAAATTTGCCAGTGAAGAAAAATTGCTAAGGAAGAGAAGAATGATGAAAACTTTGGCTATTTCCATGGCATTTTTTTGTTTGGTAATTCTATTCTCTTCTATTGTACTATATTAATTATTTTTAAAAATTAGATTGTTTAGGCTTGCTCAAATTAGTTTGGTAATTGCTACTGACTATCAGTATTCTAGAGAGCTCAATATATTCTGGTGTAAACATGATGATTTAGATGCTCTTGGATCAGATTGAGAAAGAATAAAAGAATTGTCACAAAATTATCTTATGATTTTCTACTGAATTAATTTTTTTATTTCTTTTCTTCTAGTCTCTTTTGTTAGAACAGTCCCCATGATTCAAGGGGTGCGGGGTATTAAATGTAAATTGGTACTAAAAAAAAATGGGTGTTATTTACTTTAAAATTTCTGAAAGTCTTTCAATATAATATGCATTTGTTTTGCAGGGACTGTGCGTTGCTATTCCTGGACCTACTCTCATAGAGCTTGGAAGAAATGTAAATAGCAATACGGAACACATGTCCTACATATTCACAGCACGCTCCGTGGGTTACCTCATCGGATCTGTGGTCGGTGGCATTCTTTTTGACTTCTTTGACCAGCAAATTCTACTTTTCTACACGCTGGCCTCTACGGCTCTTGCGACTATTGGGATACCTTGGTGCAGTGCCCTCGTTGCGCTGTCTGTGCTGATTTGCGTGCAGGGTATCGCTGTGGGAGTTCTTGATACAGGTAATCCATTCATCTGTCTATTCATTTTAATTTCAGCTGTCATATTTGGTTTTTCGTATAACTCATACAGTTCTAAATTTGTTCTACTTCTCCATTCGTTATTGTTCTTTACTGGCCCATATATTTTCCTAAATATTTTCCTGTCCCAAGTGTTTAGAATATTTTCTGCTTATTTGCTGATGGTCCATGTCTCACTTCTATATGTTACTGCTGGTCGTATCATGATCTTGTATATATTTCTTTTACCAGATTAAATAAAAGGTTGAGAGATCATTTCATTGTTTTTTTTTTCAAAATTTATTCTTATTTATAATAAGCCATTCACGTTATATCTCCTGATATGCATCCTATTGTTGGCCATTGGGAAAGAAATTACTGTTTAGATTAATTAAGTGCAAAAAGGTAAACGGTTATCTCAACTAAGTTGAAAGCTGCTTAGAAAAATAAATTAATATTTTTGATGTTTTTAGTAAGTAAAGGACATAATATAATTACTTTCTGACATTTATTATATGTTATATACTTTGGCTTATACAATTTTTTTTTTTGCTTCACAGGTGGCAATGTTTTCTGCATTAAAATTTGGGGACAAAAAAGCCCCCCCTATATGCAGGTCCTACATTTTTCATTTGGTGTCGGAGCTTTCCTGGCCCCTCTGATTGTAGAGCCGTTTTTCATTGGCAACTCTGGACTCAATCACTCTAACATATATCCGTATTTCAACCCTCAGTATTGGCCAGAAAATACCAACAGTGTCCAAAGTATGGGGTTGGGTAACAGCCTCGGCCAGAGACATGCAAGAGAAATTCATCGGAGCTTAAATTTTACCATTCCAGATGATGGCATTCTTACATCGTTTTTGAATTATGATTCTTACACACGGCTTAGACGTCAAGGAGATTTATTGAAAGCACAAAATGAGACAGTCAGTTCAGAGAATGTAACTTCTAAAAATGTTGAATTGGCACCACCGACTATGAGGCCTCGTAAGCCCAGTGTTGTTGATCCTTCTAATTTGAGCAAAGACCATGCTGATTCTGATGCTGTTAATTCTAAATTGAAAGAGATTATTGATAGTAATAAACAGAAACCATTACCTGTGACACCACAGCCAACACCAGCACCTGATAAAATTCTTGTTGGTAATAAAATTGCCACAAATGAAAGCTTAGACATTGAATTAGATATGCTGACTCAAAACCAGTCCCTTGGCAACCGGACGGGTCAGACATATGATGTCACATCACCTGCAAACTCCTCTGATACACCAAGTTCAACAGCAGATATAATCACCACAGCAACTGTACCATCAAGTACTACATCAAGTACAACCACCACCGGTACTACAACATCAAGTACAACCACCACCAGTACAACAACACCAAGTACAACAACATCAAGCAGTACATCTATGGTACCTAGCACTGCAGCAACTTCTGCAAGCCCTGTAATCTCAAAAGCCACTTTATCAACTGCAGAAACAAGTATGGATCAGAACACAAAAGGGCTAAACACCCATGCGTCAAAGCCAAGTGCCACCTTCGATGACATTGCCAACAGTACAAATGCAACGAAACCCCAAGTTCTGGATCGTAGTCTCATTTCCCGCTTCATGGAGGAGGTCAAAAGCATGTCAAAAATACAGTTTGCCTATTTAACCATTGGCCTGCTCCTAGCCCTGAATGCTGCTTTTTTTCTATTCTTGCATTATCACGACCTGCGTTCCAAGAGCTCGCTTCATCTACTCACACCAGAGGATCTGACTCGTCAGCCTGACACCTGGCTGTACAAGGTCACTGTGCTTGGGCTGCTCTTTTTTTTCTTTTTGGTCTATGTCGGACTGGAGGTGACCTTTGGTGGCCTGATAACTACGTTTGCTGAGGATTACCCCTACACTCAGTCTAAGGGGGCCATGCTGGCTGCTCTCTTCTGGGGCTGCCTTGCTGCTGGACGGGGGATGAGTATTATTATTGCTCGCCACTTCAAGCCTCCCTGCATGATGGTGGCGAACTTGACCCTGACAGTAACCGGAGCCTGTTTTATGAGCTTTGTACACCTGAGCAAGTCTGACGTGCTGTGGCTAGGCACAGTCCTTTTCGGCTTGGGCATGTCATCTATCTATCCCACCGCTATTTCTTGGGCTGACACATACTACCCGCTGACCGGGAGGGCCACGGCGGTTTTCGTCGCAGGGTCTGGGATAGGCGAGATGACCATCCCTGTTCTGACCGCTCACCTGTATCAGAATGGTAGCCCCATGGCCCTTATGTATATGTCCTTGACATTGTCTTTGCTGCTCACGTTGCTGTATGCCAGTCTTCAGATCGTCGCATGCAGGAGGCCAAAGTCCCCCAGCCGAAGGTCGCACGCAGGTTTTATGAGGCTGCAAAACAGCGAAGAAATGGCAGACGCCATGGACATGAGCTTGCTGCACCTTGCAGAGAACAGAGTGACAGAGAACTTAAGGAGGAGGGACGTGAACAGTGTTGACGACGACAAGTGTAAGCAGAATGGAGGCGAGTCTGAATTTTCAAAGTTGGTGGAGCTGAGTGACTGAGATTTTTTGAATTCATTTCTAATTACATTCTGAGTATCTGCATTTAGTTATGTCAGATAATTGTTACCCCCATGAAACTCTCATATATTATGAAATTTTAATTTATTCTGAACTAGTTTCACATTTCAAAGGCTTATATTTTTTGCTTTATATTTTATATATATATATATATATATATATATATATGTGTGTGTGTGATTTGTCACATTTAAAAAAAATCTAGTATTTTTATTATAACCACTGAGAATGTCACTTTTTAAATTTTATCTTGTTTGTTTGTCATGACTGTGAAATGAAAATGTATCGTTGAGCATCAATTTATTTTCAAAATAGCAAAAATCAGAAAGTACTTTGGTCAATTTTTCGCTCACTTTTTGTGCAAGTTATCAAAATGTTTCACCAGCCCATTCCTATGCCTGCAGTACAGTTTCTCCAGTATGAAAATGTACACATGACCCTAAATATTTTTTAGGAAATCATTCAATACATTTTCAGTATATGTGACTGTTAACATTAATCTTTGTAGCAGACGTGTACAGTGTTAACATTAATCTTTGTAGCAGACGTGTACAGTGTTCAGTGTTAATGTAAATCTATGTAAAGTACTTGTTTAGTGTTCATGTGAATCATTGTAGCACAATTGTACAGTGTTATTGGTTATGAATACAAAAATGGTGAAATCAGGCTCATGCATCCCAAAAGCTTGACCTCCTATTCAAAGGACTGTATACAATACATACTAGTACACAAATGTTTGGAATGTTATCCACTGAATTACGGTCCACATCTTGGTCTTTCATGGCATCGCTTTTCTTTTTAATTAATACTGTCATATTATATTTTTTAGAGCCTAACATCAAATCATGATGATAAAACAAAATTTGTTCCGTTCACTATCATTATTTCATGTTTTGTTAATCTTGATTTTGTTTAATAGTTGTTTTTTTTTTTTATTATTGTCATATTTAAGTCTCTCTATGTACATTCTGGCAAATATTCACTATCCAGTGACAAGATACTGAAATATGGGAATCAATTAATCCGACCATTCATGTTGAGGTAAAAGGCTCTTGAAATTTAACAGATACCCAAATTTGGGAATTAATTTAGCTTCCTATTCATCTTGTGAGGTAAATGTCCCTTGAAATTTTTCAGGAGCACATTATTTCTAAAATTCGATTAACATGTCATTTTTTTTCTCTGCTGTTTTAAGAAATAAACTAAAAAAATTATGATGCCTTTGAAGTAACCCCCCAGGTATGATATTTCTAAAAATGGGAGATAATGCACCTCACTGGCAGCAGCTTGAGGGTTTTATTGTAACTTACTTTTCAATGTTAGTTTTAAATTTCACCAGGATGAACTGAGGTGGAAACCCTTGGGTAAATGTAAGAAGTCTTCCAAGAAACACCCGGCCATGACCTTGGGTAAATGTAAGAAGTCTTCCAAGAAACACCCGGCCATGACCTCGAAGCTGACACACCTTGAATCAGCTTAAGAGGATGGCCTAGCACAGAGGACTCGAGGAATTAGTAGTGGGGGTCCGACCGGGTCCGTACTATAACAAGGCTGATGGGAATCAGTAGCGGGGTCCGTACTATAACAAGGCTGATGGGAATCAGTAGCGGGGTCTGTACTATAACAAGGCTGATGGGAATCAGTAGCAGGGTCCGTACTATAACAAGGCTGATGGGAATCAGTAGCAGGGTCCGTACTGTAAAGGGGAAGATGGGCAATAATGATTAAATTTTTTTTTACTAAACTAATTGTCTGGTGAAAGTTCGAGAGGTTAATGTGATGGCAAATATGAGAACTTGAGTTGTAAATGAGTAGTTGATATCGTAAAGAACCTTTTTTTTTTGTTTTAATTAATAATTTTAAAAAGAATATTGTAGAAATGTAACATCATAATGTCATCATTATGTCATCATCATGTCATCCTTATAATGTCATCATTATGATTTGGTTAGATAGACTTTTTTTTTTAAATTCTGGGGAGCATAGAAATGTTTTTGTTAATTTTGAAAAATTGATTGGAAGAAAACTTAAATATCGGTGCATTATTTTACATTTTTTTTTTTTAGTTTAATGTGGTTAAAATTTGACATGGGCTGTTTTTTATTTTTGAGATCTTTGAAAAATATTTAAATTAATGATATTTATAGTCAGCTGTTCGAATTATTCTATTTTTTTCCAGAATGATTCAAAACAACTTGATTTGTTGGCATTTGGTTAAAATCTTGGGGCTCATTTTGCATAATAATTTATCTGTTCATCTTCAGTGTTTTTTATGTAAGATTTTGGTAATGTTCACTTGCACTAATGTTTTATACTTCGTGATTTTTTATGTTTGGTAACTTCTTTTTTTTTACTTCATTACCCGTCAATTAAAAGTTATTTTTTAGTCATAGTAATTTGAGTTTTCAGTTTATTTTAACCTAGAATTTAGAATGTATATTTTTTAAGTGATGCTGATAGCAGTTGTACTTTAATTATTTTGGCTTTGAGCTTTGTTGAATTTACATTTTTGTAATTGGTTTATGTAATAAATGAATTTTTCACTGATGGGTTTCATTCGTTTTAATATTTCAATGTATAAATCTGTATTATGTAAAAGGTTTTAAAAATGTTGAGCTTTATAAATAAATCTGGAACGCGACTTAACTGCATCAAAATTTAATCCTTTACACATATTTGAAAATAGATACTTCCTATTGAAAACAAACTAAAGACCAAGTTTTGATTTTAAAAAAAAAAAATTCTAACAAACATACAGGATGAAATCAATATTTTATCTAAATAATAAAGGAACCTTAAACCAATTTTTATGAAAAAATTTTTATTTAAAATAAGCTGACAATGAATGAACAGAAAAGAATTTCAAAATTTTTTTTTAATTTTTTACAGACTGAAAACAAAAATTGATTTGTCACCAGAAAAATGTAATGTGTACACACAAAGATGTAGCGAAAATGTAGACATTTTTTTTTTATATTTACCAGCCAAAATTGAACAAATTTATTTTTTAATCAAAAGCTAGTAACACATTATACGTGCTATGAAACTTTTAAGTAACAAAAAAAATGTCTCAAAAGTAGAGTTAAATTATAGGTTTCTCTACCGGACATGTACTGCAGGTTTGTTAAAATTATAAATAAAAGAGGTCACCCAATTGAACCCCACACAAATGAGTTATAACATCACAGTTAGCTTTATTACTCTGTAAATAAATACTGTATGAGCTAATTCTTTCCGTGGTCACAGCCGCAGCCTGTAACATATCAGCTAACATTTTTTTTTTACAATCAATAGGTCATAAAAAAGTGCTTCCATCTACAATGTTCTGAGGCTTGCTGTCCATACATCAATTTAGCATCGAATCATTTAAATTTGTAAACTCTCATCGAATCATTTAAATTTGTAAAACTCTCATATAGGTCAATCTAGATCAGGGGTGGCAAATTCTTGTTAGTCGTGGGCCACATTGGTTGGGTTGGTGAATCTGACAGGCCGACCGGATTTGGCCCGCAGGTTGTAGTTTGCCCATGGCTGGTCTAGATCCTATTTATCTAATACACATGTTTTTAAAAATTGGAAAATTAAACTACTTTGAATTAAAGTGCAAAAATGTCTAAAGTGAAATTATTGAATTAAAATTTCAATGTATATGTAAAAAAACTAAAGCCACAGTTTTAATGTGAAACAAAATGCCAAATGAAACAAACAAAAAAAAAAAGGTCATTAACTGCTCATATATTAAGAACCATTTTCCCAACATGGAAAAAAAAAACTGAATCTCTAGGCCAAGGATAACTGATAATAAAACTTTTTGTTAAAGTAAATAGAAGAAATATGCATCACTTTTGAAAAATGGCTGTGAGATTGTTGAGAGCGACAATTTACAAACTATTCATAACATTGAAATGACTGCAGCGTAATGTCACTATTGTTCAGTAAATGCTCAAGGTTCAAGTAAGCTGATAAAATGTAAACAAAATTAGAAAATAAATTACATGTGGAAAAAAAAAAATGGGTAAAAATATGTTTTAAAAAATACATAAAAATGGACGTTTTGAGGAAGTTTGTATGTTTTCCGCAACACCTAATAAATATCAGAAAAACATAGAAAAAAAAAACAAGTGAAATGGCTTGATTTAAAATTCATTTATGTAGGACGCTGTACAAAAAATACTTTTTTTTTAAAATGTAAATATTGTGGTAAGTACAAAACAATCACACCGATTTATGCTTATCTTTCTGACCAATGTTGAGAGAACTTTGGATAAGCGAAAAATTTCTACAGTACATAGGTCAGTGTAATCTATTTCTAGGCACTCTCGTCCCATCCTCAGCTGCAGAACAAACAAAAACTTTTTAAATGAAAGATGGACACTCGCATGATCTACGCAATGTTTTTAAAATTAATCATCATCAGCCGGACATCTGAACTTTTACTTTGGAACCAGACCTCTGGAGACTGGGTACTTCTGCTCCTCCACTCTTCTGGTACCTGCCTTGACTCTAGAAAATATAAAACAAAATATTACAAGTTTTATTATAGCTGAGCTGTGATAAAAAAAAAATTACTTAGCTAAACTTAAGAAATCAGCAGATCTCTATTCATAAAGACAACAAAAGCAAAAAAAAGAAAAAAAAATATCTCTTCTCACTGCCATAATCTTAAGAACAATCAAGAGATACAATAAAATCAAGCTGATCTGTTGTCTTAAATAGTTTGTGTTTATAGACAAATAAAAAAAAAAGGAAGGAATAAATTACCAAATTTATATAAAATTTACTTGGCTATCAAGTTCAGTCTTTGACTCATTTTGGAAAAAATTTAAAAGTTTCATTAAATTATTTCTTTCTTTTGAAACAAATAGGATGAGGCACAAAATAATAATGTTCTACATTTGTAAAAAAAAAACTGAACATGACAAAGAAAAAACAATCAGCAAAATTGAAGGATGCTGTGATTATCATGTAAGAGAAATATGAGGATGTATCAATAGACACATTTAAATGTCCAAGTCTTCCATTCAAAAAAATTTCCAGACATATAAAATTTTGCAAATAAATTTAAGCTTGTTGGCTATGCTAAACAGGATTACTAAAAAAATTAAAATTTCTTTTAGTGAAACAAAACAAAGTTGGTATTCCTCACCTTGAACCTTTCTTCTTTGTGGGGGACTTAGAACTGAAGAGACTGAAAAAAAAATGTAAAAAACAATTTCTTCTGGTTAAACCACTCTGAGAATGAATTATTGCGAAATAACTATTCAAACATAAATCTGATAACTGTTTTATCTATAATATTTTTAAAATATCTGAACTTAAGCGGGGAAAATGTACTGTTTTATCTATAAAATTTTTTTAATATCTGAACTTAAGCGGGGAAAAGATACTGTTTTATCTATAAATATTTTGAAAATATCTGAACTTTAGCTGAAAAAGATTTTTACTTAGGTTGCTGTGTTTGAGTTCTTCAAACCTTTTAAAATGAAATGACTTTTAGAATGTCTGTTTAAATAAAAAATAAATTTACCTAATCCACACACACAATCTTCTGCAAAAAAAAAACAATAATTTCAGAAAAATGATCCTTTTACCTGCCGTTTATTTCAATGTCATCTTCATCTTGCAGAGCAGCATCCAGTGCTGCCTGAACCCGCGGGGCTACGGTTGGTCCCTCATAGTCTCGTGTAGTTCTGTTGGGCATGTCTAGTTCAATAGCTATGATATTTTCTGCCTGATGTAAAAATGCAATCATAATTTAAATACAATGTTTTGTCTTCAAAAAAAATTAAACAATTTTTAAAACAAATATCTCAGCCTAAACAATCCTTATTTTTTTAAAATTCCTACTTTATAACGTAAACTTCCGCCCATAGCAGCAGCAACTCTAGCAAACTCTGAAATGGGACGTCGATTACCAACTGCAGATACTGGACGTTTGGCCATTGTTTCAGCGCTGAGTGAGAAAAGAAAACTTACATAAATTTGTTATGACAACCTTTATAAGATGGTCCGTGTTAAAAATGTAAATAAAGGGAGGTGCGTGCAGGAGTAGATGTATTTAAGAAACTACAAAAAGAAAAAATTTACCACACTTCAAAAACTTTTGACACTAAATACAAAATAAAATCTAATACATGTGCAGTAAATAAGAAAAGGTCAAATAAATTAATAACTCCATTTTTACATCTTTTTGAAAAGTCAAATACATTATGTAACGGTCAATAAAAAAAGGAAATGTATTTTTATTTGAAAGGAACTGTAATGATGTTATTGTGTGAACTGGTTAATAATGAGAACTCAATTCATGTCCATGGTTCATATGATTTATTGACGACACAATAATATAAATAAACAGAATAAATCCAATGAATAATACTTGTTAACAATGAACTTAACTGATCAACTAAAACTTCTGATATGTACTCAAATACTCTCTTAATACTCAACTGAACTTCTGAACTCAAATAACTTCACTGACTCGATTGACTCAACTCCCTTTTCAATGCCTTTTCTCAACTGAACATCGTCTTTATATAATTTCCTTCCATCCATCTCGAACATTCCACATCGCTCTGTCTCTCACTCTTTTAGTCAATACAATTTACAAATAAACAACATATTTATTTTCCATAAATATCTAGAATAATAATAAACAACATATTTATTTTCTATAAACATCTCGAATCATGACCCCGTGACCACATGTTGACCTGGTTGGCCAAGCTCCAAAGACACACACACACCTGTGTGCGTAGTACTCATAACTATACCATGACAGGAACCATATAAGGTTACAAAACTGTTCATTGTTGGATCAATGGATTTGGGGAGAGAAATTAAAAACTTTCTCCAGATAATTATTTTGTTGCATTGATATAAGCAGATTTTTGTTTTTTTTTCGAGCAAATTTTAATTCATAAGTAACAGAATAGGATATTTCTTTTCCTTTCTAGATAAAACAAGTTTTGGTTTGGATTTTTTAAAATAGAATAATGGGATAAAAATAGTATGACATGATTCTGTTTGTCTGTTTAGTGTGAAGTAATCTGTGGATATGAATTCATGTGAAGAAATCTGGCGATTTGAATTTGGTTAAATTTCTGGATTTGAGACAAGTACCACATCATTCACAAAGTCATCAGTCTAACAATGTTAGTATTTTATAAATGACAGTAATTACAGTTTAAACTGAATTTAAAGATGTTCCTCCTAAGGTCTACAAATTTTGTTTAAATCTGTAATTTATTTCTCCATGAAAATTATCTAAGTACTTAAATGTTTCATCATTATGGTAACAGATACTCTTAAATATAACACATAAACATGTCCTTTTCTGTTGATTTCAAAGCCCATAATAAACTTACTTTTTATTGGCCAAGGGTTTCAGCTTCCAAGTGTCGTCGTCTTCATCAAAGTAAGCTCGATTTTGAATCTTTATTTTGTCCTCAGTGGGGATAAAGTTCTCAATGATGAGCATTCTTCAAGAGCAAATGATGAAAAAAAAAAATGACATGAACTGATTTTCAGTGTACGTGTACAATAGTGTACGTGTATTATAAGTTAAAACACATTTCTAAAGTGAAAAAGAAAAAAAATCCACAAAATGTCCTTCTAGGTTTACTTAAAAAATATATACATGTAGTAATTTTTGTCAAATTTTATCATTTCTCTTGGACATTTTTATTTACTTACTTCAGCTTAAGCTCCCGTGTTAGTTCCATCTGAGTTTGCTCTAGCTCCTGTCGCTCTTTAGTGTGCTCCTCCTGCAGGTCCTGAATGTCTTGACGGGTTGCTTGAAGTTTATTAAAGAGCTAAACAGAATGAAATTTACAGAAAAAAAAAAAAAGGATTATAACAAGTAATGTGGGCAAGCAAGGTAAAACTTTTGACGCATTTTTTTTTTAATTAGACAAAAGAATAAGAAAACTGGTCATGACCATAACATTTTATTTGATAACAATTATGAAGATCTGGGGACTAAATAAATTATTCAATCAACAGAGCAGCTGAATTACATCTATGTGTTATAAATACTTCCATTAAAATAAAAAAGAAGAATTATCAGAAGCATGATACAAGGGTTATGTGAAGAAAAAAAAAATCACCTTTTTAAGCTTTTTGGTCTTCACATCCACTTCCTGCTGCAAAGACTGATAGGTCTCTCTAAACTCAACCGCAGTCTCTTCTTTTTCATCTAATTTCTGCTGCATCTCACGCTCTTTTCGCTACAACCAAAGGTTAAAAATATTATAACATTTAACACTAAGGAATTGATTACATTAATGTAAATTTAACTAATGAAAAATTTGCAAATGGACAATTTGTTAAAAAATATAAAAAATATAAGGGAACTATTTACTGTTTAGTTCTAGAGTAAAAAAATTTACCATAACTAGAGTATTTTTTATATTATTAAGATACATCGTCATATTATTCAACCGTTTGATGATATCAATATTAACTTTTTTATAAAACTGTGACCCAATTACTACATATATAATATTTGATGCTTTAAACTTTAGCTATTAAAAAATTATTTTTTTTTAAATAAATGTTTAATTTGTTCACATCTATTACACAATTAAAAAAAAAAGGCAAGTTCAACCTGCTGTTCAGCTATTTCTCTCCTCCTTTGTTCAAGAGCTCTCTGTTGCTCATTGGTGTGGTCTACAATTGTTTTCCCACCGACCAACAGCTTGCTCTCCATTGCCTGAGGAATTGATTAATTTTAAAAATTAATAAATAAACCAATTTTACACAAATCTACATGAACCAGCATCCCATTATATGTGTCAAAATGTTTTCAGGCGTTATATGCATCTATGGAGGTCCTAATTCTCGACATATTTTGAAGATGATGTCACGCTAACAGAGATTAAACAAAGAACCCCCTCTACTAGGGAATTCTGACAGTTCTATAAAGAAATCAAAAGAAAATCACAAAGTTAGAACATTTTAATGTTTAATCACACTTCTGAAAATGAGCTCAAACTGCTCCAAGGTTTAAAACTAACCAAATAAGACATCTCTAAGATTCCCTGATCTCATGAACAATATGATTACATAAATGTTTTATTAAAACTTCGTATACTGCCCATACTTGAAATACATTTTTTCAGTGCAGAATATTAATGCTAAAAAAAAAAAAACCTGAATCTAACATTTAATAAGAGAAAATCAATTCAGTTTAACCTGTTATATACAAGTATTAAAAAAATGTAAATACGTATTTAAATATTAAGCTTAGAACTAAATACCTTGATTTTTGTAGCCAGTGAATCCCTCTGCTCTCGTTCTTGTTGGAGTCGATTTTCTTTGTCAGTTAACTCTGACAAAAGTTTTTCCTTTTCCTAATGGCGTGGAAATAAGCGTAAGAAAAATCTGACATGATTAACAGTGATTGTGTGTTGATAAAAATGTGTAGTCCATAAAAATGAACCAGTTCCATCGATTAAAAAAAATATAATGTCAGGCAAATCATTTAGTAGGGAGTATAAAATGTCTAGACTGCTTGACTTCATCAGATATTACAGTGCTTGTTTTTCTCAATGGCAATGGAAGAGTTAAATGCAAGAAAAATAAAATGTTTTAAAACATTTCTAGGTTCTGTTTCAGGGTCAAACCACCATTTAGATTTCTTTACAATAATACTCAATAAAATTTTCATTTCAGACAAACCCTAGTTTTTTTGAGATCACATGACCATTGATCATCTTAAATATTCTTTTTTTTTTTTAAAAAGAGGAAAAAATGCATCTTATTTCAATTAATGCAGACAAATGAAAAACTTGGACTCACCTCTGCAATGAGAGACTGGTTTCCCAAAATGGCTTCTTTCTCTCTCTCCAATTTAGCCTGCTGCTCTTTCATATAAGCATCGGCTTCATCTTCATTGGTCATCTCTTCTTCACCTTCATCTTCCTCTTCATCCCCTTCACTTATCTGACCTACAAAATAGAAGGTGGGTCGTGTGATGAGACGAAAAAAAAAACCACAAAAAAAAACACTTCAATTTAATGATGGTTAGAGATGCACAGAAGGAAAGACAATAGATTGTTTGTTTGTTTGTTTGTTTGTTTGTTGTTTTTTAAAAAAAGGATAAAAAATGAATTACCATCTCTTCCTCTACGAGAGCGTCTTTTCTTTTTCTTTTTTGGTCCCCCCTTAGTTTCCAACTGAGCTTTCAACCTTAATAATAAAAGAGGAAACATTTTTAAAAAAATTATTCATTTGGTTTATGTGGAATTAACCAGTTAAATTTCCTAAAATGACATAATTAGAATATAATAAGAATAAGGTCCTATCTAGATATTGACAAAACATAAAAAACAAATAATGTATTTCTACCTCATTATTTCTTCCTGGAATTCTCGTAGAAGGGCATCTTTAGGATCTTCATTAATGATGGGTTTATTCTGAATGTTTTTGGCACGATTAGCATACCTGAATTATTAAAAGGGGGGACAAAACCTTGCAAATCAATAAACCTGACAATAAGCTGATCAAACTTATAAAAAATAAAAGGCAGAAAATAATTGCAACAATATAAACTAATACTATAATAACAATGAATTAAATCAAGTAGGTCATATAGAAATTAACGTAGAGCAGTTGTCACAGCTAGAAATATGTAAATAGGTCAGATATTTAAATGTAATAATTAGAGCTCTGGTTTTTTAATGAAATATCAAATTTTTCAATTTTGTGGTATATTTGATTCCTAAGCAATTTACACTATCTTGGATTTAATATGAGCACTACATGGTGATATTTACGCATCATTAAAAAGAATTTTCCGTTTTTTTTAACCACATTAGGGATAATTTCCAAAAATGCCTTTAAAAGCATATTTTAGGGCATCTATTTCAATGCATTTATAAATCAGCAATTACAGAAAATTATATTTCTCACTATTAATTTACATATTTAAAGCCCATGAGTTCATGAAAGATTAACACAAGACTTAGCTTTAGCGTTAAAATTTAAACAGATTATGCGTAGGGCTCATAAAAAACCCAGGTGGGAGTAAATATAATTCTTATGGAACTCAAGACCACATTACGATGCTGTATAGATTCGATAAGCTCATTCCAATAAAAAGAAATCTGTAGAGTGCCACATAAAAGCTCTGTTGAGAAATTCGATAAGAAATATTGCATGTTAAGTTTATTTCAAGTGATATTTTTTTTTGCATAGTGTGTAACTTTTTCTAGACATGTATTTGTTTTTATTTTTTCATGGGATATTTCTTTCCTTTTTTTTAAGTCATAGAAATCCAAGCCCTAGTAATAATACAGTCATTAAGAAATTGTAGGATTAATTAAGCATTAAACACAATAAACTGTTTAAGATACTGTTTCCCCACTAAAGTCACAAGAATATATGAAAAACTTACCATTTTACTAAATAAGAAAATGAAATGATTTTTTTTTTATATTAGTGGGCAGTCTATATATTTGGGGCTATCAGTGAACTCACCAAGTATGATGGAGCAGAGAAAGCTGTCCAAAAATAAAAGACCTACTGACCTGAGTGTGGTTATGGTTTCATCGTAGTTGTAACTGGCTGGGCCAATGTTAGCCACCATCACAGTTCGAGCATTACCCCCCAGTGAATCTGAGGAGGCAATAAAAAAAAAATCAATCGGTACAGTTATGATGCATAAAAAAATTTTAACTGCCTGAAACAAGAAACACAAAATAATATTTATAGTATCAATATTTTCATTAGACTAATAAGTCTACACTTAATAAATCTACACTTAATAAATCTACACCCAATAAATCTACACCTAATAAATCTACACCTAATAAATCTACACCTAATAAATCTGTCAGTCAATATTATACCTAAGCACTCCAAAACAGACATTACAGCTTACACTGTCAAGTTTTGAGTGTTTTGTTTTCTTTGTTTTAATATTTTTTAATCTTGTTGATAACACTTTTAAACTCTGAAATATACAATATTTATTCCGATACCTTGTAAAAGTCTGGTCAGTTTAGAGTCTCGATATGGAATGTGTGTACTTTTACCATCGACCAGCGCTGAAATGACATTACCCAGCGTAGACAAGGACAAATTGATTTTTGTTGCTTCCTTCAACCTTTCCCCCTGAATAAAAATAACTTATTATCAGAGAGACAATCACTTATTATCAGAGAGACAATCACTTATTATCAGAGAGACAATCACTTATTATCAGAGAAACATTCACTCTTGAAAAAAAAAAATTCCAATCAAACTTCTACTTTTCAATGTCAATTTTTTTTGCAACTAAAATATTTACAGCACATTACATGAGACACAGAAAAAAGAAAGAAAAAAAAAATACCCAATCAAGTTTAACTGCAATGTGATTTTTACATTTTTTTTTATGAATACTGTATGATTAGATGTTGAAAATCTAACAAGACAATTAGTTTTGTCAAGGAACCATAACTCACCGTGGCCCCTGTTTTACTCTGTCTCTCACTGCCAGCCAAGTCAACCATGTTCAGCTTGCCCACACGTATATGGTTTTCACCATCTGCGCCAACCTTAAAAAAATGAAAATTAAAGTCTTATAAAACTGTTGATTTGATATAAACCAATAGCAAGCGGTCTGGTGATAAGTGTAGCTGTCTACAAACCAATAATTCATGGTTCGATTCCCCATGAGTTATTTTATTTATGAAGAGTTAAATGATGGGACTAAAGACAAAGGTGGCTGGCCACACATAAGATCTTGACATACTAAATAGCAATTCAAGGTCGACTGGCTTTTTTTCTCAAACACCTGACATAAAGACATCCGTTAAAATTTTAAAGGCTAAATATTAGGAAGTAAAACCACTGTAAGTTAAAAAAGTACATTCATAAGTTTTATAAGTAAAAAGTAAATCAGGTTATGGGGAAATTTTTTACTTGATGGGAGTTATGACGATGGGGTGACTTCACGTTGTATTGTAAGTTTTAATGAGGTAATTACAATAGTGTTTACTTTAGGCATGTCACTTTATTTTTTTTTTTTGCTCCATATTTATTTCTTAAGGGACTATAAGTACAGCTAATGTTCAATGATCTGGTATGAATGGACTATATAGTACAGCTAATCTTTAATGATATGGTATGAATGGACTATTAGTACAGCTAATGTTTAATGATCTGGTATGAATGGACTATTAGTCAGCAAATGTTTAATGATCTGGTATGAATGGACTAATAGTCAGCTAATGTTTAATGATCTGGTATGAATGCTACAAGTTCTAATAAAACATTCTTACTGACCTCACTACACTCCACAGTTATAATAAATATAGCATGAGATCTTGAGCTGTGCAGATTCATGTTGGTTGCCCTGAAGTATGGTCAGAAAAAATATATTTAAAAAAAAAAAATTGCAAATTAAGAGCGACCCATAAGAGAAGATGCTGATTTCAAAACAGTAAATCAAGGAAAAATGTAATTATCTAGATATTCATTATAAGCACGTACATTATTAAACATACTAAGCATTACAAAGTCTAGTAAGAGATGTGAACCGGCAATCAGCATTATTTCTGTACATGTAAAAAAAGTGTTAGAATAGACTCTACCCCACAGATCTGTTGTTGTTTCCCACGTTCATCACGTGCTCAATTTCTTTAACGCTCTTGGTCACAAACGATGATAAATCCTGTCAACAAAAAACAAGAAATTTCGTAACCATGTGGCGCAGCGCTGTCATTTGACGGACGGTTAGCAAAAAATGCATACAAAAAAAGCTCTGATCAAATAGCATACATTACCATCTATTTTTTTTTTAAACTTTACGATGGTTATATGTGGAAGTGAACTGCATTCCATGATGGTTTAGAAAAGTAAAGTTTCCTTAGCCTTCGATGGCCATCAAGGCAGTTGAAGTGAAGAATTCATCTGTCTATGTGGCCAGAGTGAATCAAGGGACTTCCCCAACTTAAGTCAGGTACCCAGGGTCAGGTTGAAATTGGAGGGTACTCAACTGTTTTTCGCTGAGATCTGGAATTCTCTCGGTTCACACAACGCAGTCATGGGCAATCTGCTCTCATCATATTGGTTTTACTTGGTTCTCACCGAGCATTGAACCCAGGACTTTCAGGTTGTCAGTTAAGGGCCACCTACTCCCCATTATATTGGTTTTACTTTAACAAAATTCTTTTGAAGTATTCAGTATTAAGTATTCTTAAATTTTGGTCGTTACCTTAACATAAACACCTGTATCTGTTCTCTCTTTTAACTCCAACCTCTTAGTTTGGTCTTTTGATAGTAAATCTCTGATTTCCTCCTAAAAAAAAAAAAACACAAATTCTTACACAATTCTAATACTCTCTGAGAATTTTTCTTTCTTTCTTTTTTAAATTAAAGTAAAGATCAGAATTAAAAGAGCCGGGAGGCTACAAATATATTTTTTTAATATATCCATGTGCAGGTAAGTACAATTTTTTTTAATAAAGGGACAATACAAGACAAAATAAACTTACCTGATAAATTTCTAAATAGGAGGCTCTGACTAGGTATTGTTGGTTCTCGGACTGCGAGATGTGTTGGAATATTTGTTCAAATGAGTTTGGAATCACACCCCACTCATCTCTGTTTGTTTTCAAACCTGGGAGAAAAAAATTATAAGTAAACATATCCAACCAATTTTTACAAACTTTAAAGTGAACCTAAACCATAAGATGCACCCAGATTTCTAGAGCAATATATCAAAAAAAAAAAAAAGAGGTTCCCGCATTTCATCCTCATCTTTGGGGAGGGGGGGAGGGGGGGGGAAGAGGAAAGAGAATGTGGTAGTTTTGTTTTTATTTACAACGATCCAACACAAAAAAAATGCCATGACCAGTTAACAATATTTATATATTATGAAATAGACTTTTATTAGAATGTATATATAACACATTTGAAAAAAAAAAAACTTTTTAAGATGAAACTTTCATCCAAACTATTTATTCTTCATTACTTTTTTTTTTTTTCGTTACAGAGTTTGCTTGTTGTGTCGGCTGTTTGGCTAGAATATCAATAAAAACCTATTTTTAAAAACATTGAAATAAATCTTTTTTTTTTTTATTTTTTTTTTTTTTAGTGTCCGAAGTATTTCACTTGTTTTTGTTTGTAATCAAACGAGTAAATTAAAGAGGAGCGCTTAGCATGAAAATGAAAGAAAAGACTTTATATTTAACATGCTATATATTGTTGAAAGAATTTGCCTTGCCTTTAGAGTTTATAAAACTATTAAAAATAGTGCACAAAAACTAGAAAAACATTTTAAGTTTGCAATTTAACAGGCCGATGCTAAACTTGTGACACCATAAACCCTTCTTCCTTTAAATAAATATTACCAATTATATTAATGAGCTTCAGGCTTCATAAGATTATAATTAATTGACGGGGACATTTTAAAATAGTCCATGAAAATACACAAATTTTAAAAATTTCGAATCAAAAGGCTTTGAGATGTTAGTAATAACTAAATTTAAATTTCCCAAAACAAAACTTAGCTTAGAATGCCAAGACACAGCAAGCGAATAAAAGCCTGTAATAAGCAAATTTTTTAATTACAAAAAAATGTCTTATATCTGAATAATATATGATCAAGATTTTCTAAATACTTGTTAATACCTTGCATTGTGTGCGTTTTGCCTGTCCCAGTTTGCCCATAAGCAAATATTGTCCCGTTAAAGCCTTGCAACACTGAATCCACCAAGCCGTAAAAAGTTTCATCATAAAGGTCTCGTTGTTTTGAGCTATAGGGATAAAACAAGAGAAATAAGTAAAAAAACATACTTTAGACCATTTGAAATGAAATACAAATTTAATAAACAATACCTCTCCATTAATTATTTCTAAGATATAGGTTATGTGTAAAGAAACATGCCGTGACCTAAATCTATTTCATTAAAATACAAAATGTACTACAATTACACCTCCAATAATCATATCTCAGAAATAATTATGTCTTTTTCTAAATTCTAACTTTTTACATGCCACTGCAATCTTTATTGGTTTTTTTCTATGTTTTACTGGGATTAAAACATTATAGATGAAAATATTAGTAACTTTCTAAAAATACAGCATAAACACTTGAAAACAATAAATTACAAACCGATGAAATGTGTATAAATTACCAATGAGTAATGCCCAAAAAATAAATAAGAATTTACTGATATGAAAAATGTTAAAAGGCAATTAAAACTTCCACTGTCACATACTTCCAGTCATAGACTGAGTCAAAGGTAAACTTTTTAGGAGGTTCAGTGTTTCCAGCCTTGGGATTTTTCACTTCAATCACACCCCTTTTGACGTCCATGTCGACTACTCTATAATAATAAACAAACATCAAGTCTTTTTTTTTTTCAAATCTATTATTTCATACAGTGAATGTTAAATACCTATAATATTCATACTAGAATAGGACAAAAATATGATCGGAATAATATTTTGTAGCAAATATAAGTTAAAAATACATCATGAAACTAACAAAAATACTAAATCTCCATTCATATAAATTTTTAGATCTGAATAAAGATTTTTTTTTACCTTACATGGCCGTCGGCTATTTCTTTTTCGTTCAATGGACGACATCTCACAACTACTTTTACAGATTCTGACTTGTTAGACTTGGACTAGTGGAAAGATAAGACAGATGACCAGTAATAATCCCATTGATAAACACAGGTTATCTATTTCAAACTGGAAAAAAAGGCCCATCAACACTGGTATTTAAATTGCATCCCAACTATTAGTAGAGCATATATAACTACATAACACACATCAGATTCAAACAAAAAGTATCAACCCCTAGCTGTTGACAGAGCATTCTAGTGGGAAATAAAATCTACTGGAACCCATCTTTCTCCAGAGAAGATTTAAACAAGAAAAATCTAAAAACTAATCTAAAAAAAATGTTTATAAAATTGTCATTAAATAATTCAATATATCAAAGATCAAATAGGCAATTCATACTATTGGAAATAATATTGTTATTATGATTAAATAGAGGTATGTGATGAATTAATACTTCAATACAGCGGCTTACCATTTTCAGGCAAATAACAGGGTTTTATAACTAATCAGCTAACAGGGTTTTATAAAACATCAGCTTTCTAAATGAGAACTGTAGATCCATAAACCTGAAAGATTATCAGCAGAGAAAATAAGTTTTGATTTCATTATGTGCTATGGTGAAAAGTATGGACTGATTATTTATGGACAGACAAGCGGATCTAAATTCAAAATATATTAATATATACCAATTTTTTCCCTAAGACAGTTGAAAAAAAACAAGCTTATTTTTATGCAAATTTGTAGAATGAACCTAATTTGTTTTGAAATGTTTCACATACAATTTCACTTTTAATGCATAGGTTTAAGATAAAGTACAAACATTGATGTCTGGTAAATTTAGCCGTAGGCCTTAGGTTTAAGCAATGAGCTTTGACATTGATGCCATTAAGTGACATAAGGTTTATGACATTAGTAATTCATTTTTGATTGTTGTTTTTATAGAACAATGAATTATTGAACAGGGTGAATTAACATTATAAAGATCAAAGCAGATGTAAGAATTCTGTACTCAGTGTACTGTACTGCCTGTACTGGTATAAGCCTAAAATATAAACGCTTCATAACTAATATCTAATATGATTTAATATGTATTAATCATTCATTAAAAGGCTATGAACTACGTAACATTTCTTCTAAGCTTGATAAGCCATATTTAGACTTAGGCTTCTTATTTTCATTTAATCATATTATATTATTAATTGAATGTACTAAATATTGTTTTATTGACTGTGAATTATGAGATCATTACATTGTCTACATGTTCTATCAAATGTTTACAACGGTACATGAGCTATTTTGTCATTTTTTAGGAGAAAAAAAACATTAAAATATTCTCACGTTTCAATTTATGCACTTCTTAGATACCGAGAAATATATCTAAGGAGTTTGTATTGAAAACAAACAGTTGCTTTTATCAATGGAACTCAAGCATTTTGATGTCACTTCCTGTTTTATTTCGATAAATATTGCAGTTACTATGCCCTTTGACATTTGGAGTGTCTATGTGCACGCCTGCCTGTGCCAATAAGGAGCACTGCGTGCACGCACCCCTTAAATACACATATCTAAGGATGAGATGAAGACAAGACATGAAAAATTTCCTTAGCACTACCGGAGATCGAACCGGGTACTTTCAGGTTAACAGTTGAACGTTTTACGGCACGACCATTCGCCAGAGCCATCTAACCACAGATGTTATAAAACCATGAACTCATGAATTGAACATAATATTATCGCTTGTTTGTATTTTAAAAAGCAAATTGAAAGCTTTTTCATTCATAATTCATATTTTGAGGGAAGGGGAGGGGGGGGTGACACCCTGATTTCTCCGCACCTGATAACACCAACCATAGTGACTACACTGTAAAAGATATATATGTTACCGGCAAAGTGTAGAATGCCTGAATTTTTCAGGCAAAGTATGAAATAAATTGCTATTTCATACATTGCCTAGGTATTCTATAAAATGCCGAGTTGCCGTTCGGCAAAGTATGCTAAAACACCTAAAAGGGGGTACGGCCCCCAGTGCCCCCCCCCCCCGGCTACGGGGCTGAAGATTATGTCGAAAATAGTTGAATTTAAATTCTTCGAGAATTGTGCTGCATACAATAAGCCTCATGGTACATCAAAAAGAGTCAAATCTCAATTGTCTCGTCTTATGTCATTTTTTTTTTAAATAGAGAGTAGCAGTGATTCCTGATCACAGTTATCTCGCTTGGTTACTCGCGCAATTTAACCAACCAAATTAGTCTTTAACAGTGCTCGATTTAAGAAAAAACCAGTGCCGAGGATGACCAAAAATTTATGCAGATCAGGGGATGAATGTCTATGGTTTCATTCCCCGCCGAGATAAAATGGATTAAGTTCACCAATTGCCGGAAATCCCCGGCGGTAAATCGAACCCTGGTTATAATGTATGTGATGTAACTTTAGGGGATTTAGTAAAAATTGTAATTGGTTTCGTATTGAATGATCCCACATGGAGACTGATAGTTGTCGAAATATCTCTTGTCGTGACAAACGCTTAGGGGGGTTTGAGGGGGAGTAGATGGGTCGAGTCAGGACACATTCCATTGTGCTGGACAGGTCAATGAGACGTGGTGTGCTCTCAGGTACTGGGAGGGGGGGACGAGTTAGCCAAAAGATGACTGCGATGTGTAATCATCTCCCTTGAGAACATGATTGTTGGTAGCTTGACAAAAGGCGAATTCAATAAGACATTCGGCAGCTTGCAACAGTTGATTTCAAAATAAGTCCCTTATCATCATAAGTTTATTAACATTTACATCGAGAAGACGACTACCATATCAACCTGCGATTCAAATAGGTTGTTATCGGACCATCGGCTACACACGTCATGTTTTGGTTTTATTACCTTTGTTTCAATAGAACTGAATTGGGCTATTAATTTAAACACGTATTTATGCAATGTGTCTGATTTTCAAACATTTTCGAAAAAAATGCTCTATTTAATCCCCACGTTTTGTCTGTCTGTCCGTCTGTCCGTCATCACCCTAGATCTCAACAACCATGATCCCTAAAGACCCATGATGTATCTCATTTTGTAGGTCTTGAAACGCCCGAAATGACTTTTTTCCATTTCGCGATCTGACCTCTCAGGGCCGTAAAAGGGGCCTTAGTACCGTTTTTTACTATATAAGCTATATTAATAAAGGAGCGCTACATCTCAGCGCTTCATAGTCTTAGACCCATGATGTATATATCATTTTGTAGGTCTTGGCCTGCAATGTGTACATCAAAAGTTCATTTCGCGATAGGACCTCTGAGGCCGGGCTTCAGGGCTCATAAAGGGCTTATATATTATATATACACCTTGTACGTTCAATAGCCCGTTCATTTGGTGCGAAATACTGCAGCACGTAGTTTCACCAAGATTTATTAAGAAACTCATCAAATGAAATAGTAAGCTTGTGATTGAGTTTAATTAGAGAAGTATCAGAGCTATGCAACAATTGACGCAGTTTTCGGACGATTAAATGACTATAATTTCGAATGTTTTCAATTATGAGTCCTATTTCAGTAACTACAAACCACTTGTAGTTAGATTTAAGGGACAATAATTTTTTTCAAATAAAGCATTCTTTAGAATTTTTTTACAGATATATGCATTACACAATTGAATTTATAAACATTTCCAAAATTTACAAATATTTACTGAAAGATAGCATACGTATATTTTTAACATGAAAATGCGCTAACTACGTCCTGTGTCAGAATGGAACAGGCTTAATTGCTTGTTTTATTGAATTGTTGTTAAACATTCATCAACTGGACACCGCTCATAGCACAGGACTAGGTATAGAAAAGAAGAATATCATGTCATTAATTGATCAAATTCCTCATAATTAATTAATAATACAATGAATATACTGTGTGGATTGTAACACATTTCGTTGTTTCAATGATAGCTATACAGACAGCTTATTCAATGTTATTGTACGGAGCATCTCGGAATTCACTTTTGATATTATATGAGCTTGCTTTTAGTATACAGAAATAAAATCATCATTCGATAAATAAAATTCTTCAAGTTCAACAAGACTTATTTCATTTTTAATGTCATCTTATATTTATTGAGCATGTTTGTCCGAATGTTGTCATATATTTATTGAGCATGTTTTATCCGAATGTTGTCATATATTTATTGATTATGAGCATGTTTATTGAATGTTGTCCTATATTTATTGAGCTTGTTTGTCCGAATGTTGTCATATATTTATTGAGCTTGTTTGTCCGAATGTTGTCATATATTTATCGAGCTTGTTTGTCCGAATGTTGTCATATATTTATTGAGCTTGTTTGTCCGAATGTTGTCATATATTTATTGAGCTTGTTTGTCCGAATGTTGTCATATATTTATTGAGCTTGTTTGTCCGAATGTTGTCATATACTTATTGAGCTTGTTTGTCCGAATGCTGCTCCTCGATCCTGATGGGTTTTTTCTTCCAATACATTTATTCACTCCAGGCCCGTAGCCAGGTCAAAGTAAGCAGGGAGGCATTCAATACCCAACAAAGGGGCCCTTCTCTTTTTAGTTACTTTTTCCTATTTTTCTTTTTTTAAGCGGGGGGTGGGGGTGCCCCCTTGGCTACGGGGCTGATTCACTCAAAGTTCCATTACATTTATTCACTCAAAGTTCCATTACATTTATTCACTCAAAGTTCCATTACATTTATTCACTCAAAATGCCATTACATTTGTTCACTCAAAGTTCCATTACATTTGTTCACTCAAAGTTCCATTACATTTATTCACTCAAAGTCACTGTGGTATTATTTAGAAAAACATATTTAAAAATACAAACAGTGGCTGTCTTAAATAGAAATGTTTTCAAGTATCATATGCTATACCGGACCCACTGTTTATATATATATTGTATTTGGTGTTGCTTGACTTTGCTGTGTAATAACATTGTCATCTTTACGGCAACCCAAAAATGCTTTTATTTTATACATGTAGCTTTACTGTATGTAAAGACGTCTATATTTTTAAATACAGAATGAAAGGTGTCTGCAAAAGTGATAGGCCTAAATGAAAGAAACAAAGTTATACAACTTATAGAAAAGAAAAACAAATCCGCAATAGGGAACCAGAGGCATACCTAGGGGTGGGGTGAAAGAGGGGGTCCAAATTCGAAAGCCCCCGGACCCCAACAGGGAGGCCCCCAAAATTTTTTGCATTACATCATAAGTACATTATATCCCATACCCTTGATATAAGTCGAATGTCAAAATGCAGGGGCCCCCAGAGAGGCCAAGCCCCCGGGCCCCCCAATCTCCTAGGTTCAGCACACAGATGGAACCATGGTGATAACCATTATATTTATATATTAGTAATGTTTTTTTTACAGCCCGTATACGACTGGTCGTAATTAAATATTATCTGGAACTGGTTGCACCGTGGTTCAATGTGTGCAAAATCGTACCTTAGAATGCAGAATATTTAATTAATTAAAGGGGAGAAAAAGGCGAATTATTGTTTACACCCGTGGGGGGGATAGTGCCAGCGCTGTATATTACTAATTATTCGAACTCTTTATGTTAAGGTCATTTATGTAGTCATTACATCATTTAAGTCTTATACAACTAATCGTTTATATAAATTGCCCCTTTTGAAAATCTTATAACACTGGTCATTAATAAAATCGTTGCATTATTTCAGCCTTCATACAACTCCGGCATTTACATAGTCATTACAATATTTCCCATATCTCGCTTAAACATTCCCCCCCCCCCCCCACCTCTACCCTTCAAATTAAAAAAAAAGCACTACGTCTCTGCCATGTGCAACTACCGTGTAAACTGTAGAGGAAGTCGTCATTCATAGTTACAGGTCAACAAACACGGCGAGGTCAGCGCTACAGCTGATGTTGCCAACTTGGATCATTTTTACCCGAATCCCATCAGCATAATTTTCGGACCTCATTATCTGAGGCATTTATATGTATGAATAGGTTGCCGTCAAATGGGCCCCCTACCACTATTTTACTTCTATTATGAATAGGTTGCCGTCAAATGGGTCTCCTACCACTACTTTACTTCTATTATGAATAGGTTGCCGTCAAATGGGTCCCCTACCACTATTTACTTCTATTATGACTAGGTAGCCGTGACATGGGTTCCTTCCACTATTTACTTTTATTCTATTTTTATTTGTCCTTATGAGAATTTTCTGTTTGCTTGAACGTAATTAAATAATCTCAACAACAAATAATGTCATATTTAGACACATCCACATGAGTTATTATTATTAAAGTAAACATCACCGTTCAAATATTAATTCGTGAAGTAAACACGTGCACAGAAAATAATACGTATATAATAGCGTTATCATTGCCTGTGAGTAGAAATTGTATAGTTTCTATGGAAGTCATACAATGAATCAGTAAAGATATTACATATATAAAAACTAAGAGCTTATAATTCTAAATCATGGATGAATACAAATAAATACTAGCAATGGAAATGTTTAAAATGACAATCTAAAAAGAAAAGGAAAAAAAAACAAGTAAACGAAACAAATACATTCAAGGGCAGTGCATGAAATTCCTTGTACGGTGCTGCTGATGCTTTGTGCCAGACCATGGATGACAGCAGGGTTCTCATGCATCTGGTTCTTCGGTCCTTCTGAAATTTGCAGAAGGCGCAAGACTTCTACCTGAAGAGTTTCCAGGCTGCTCAGAATTTCGATAAATGTTGTTGTCGGTCAATTTCATTTTGGGAAGCAGACGCAGGAAGCGGTACGGTGCTTCTCGGCGATGATGGTGGCCAGCTACAGCACGGCGTCACTCGCAT